>JAGPOY010003670.1:9155-19504 GCA_018983105.1 Silene uniflora | reverse complement strand
GTGAATAAATTGTTTTTGGATGTGTTCTTTACTCTTTTCTTTTCCACTGTGCAGAGAGCCCACTTACCACATTTAGATTTTTCCAGAACTGAAATTGTGGGCATGCTGCTCTTTAAGGTTATCGACCATCAGGTTGTTGGCCATTGAGCACCTAAGAAGGAACAACGTTAAAAGCTGAGAGATTTTCCTCTGCATTTGTAAGTTTGTTTTAATGTCAAATATTTTCTTATCGAGTTGATTACAATGTTGCAGAGTGAGCTCATTTTATGTTCTGTTTCTCCGTATCAAGCTAAAAAATAATTTTAGTTGTGTACTTTTATGCTTTGCCACTAGATCATTGATTTGAATTCGGTATTCTCTCTTCTTTTGGAAAGCCTGGTCATCTGATTGAGTTGTATAGGATTTTAATGTTGATAGAGTTCAAATCTCAAATCATGGTTTTCTCATTAGGTTTATGACCAATGTTTATTTCTTTCTTTTTCCCTTTTAGTTTAGCTTTAGTACGTTGCATTTTATGTGCATGTTGCGGCTGGAATAACCATAGTAATAACCCTAGAATGCGTTAAATGTAACTTTTTGTTGTTGAAACTTTATAGATGTTATATACCCATGAGTTGTTTTGGAGGCGTGTCATGGTAGCATGATGGTCCATCTCCCTTTTTGTTGTTAAGCATTTTCTATACTGTGTTATATATCCATTTTGTGTTTTTGGGTGTTTGATGAAAATGGTACGCCAGAGTTGCCAAATATAAGTCCGGTCCTTCTCGATGAAATAGATTTAAGAAATTAACTGCTTATATTGGGTATATTTCTTTCTTTCTATACATCTTCAAATCATCGCATATATTGGACTGATCAGATTATTTATGGGTTTAATTTACTTGAGGCGATGACTCATAGTCTATTAGTCTAAGTGGTTTGATCGTAGGTTTTTTGGAAATAATACGTGTTACTGAAGTTTTTGCTGTTAACTGAAGCTTTGAACAGAAAAAAAAATTTGATCTGTAAGTTATAAGTTTGATTGAAGCGGGTATTTGCGTAATATTTGCGGGTTGTTTTTCATCTAATTGTCGCAAAGATTTTTGAGTGGTCGCATTTGTAGCTCGATAACCGTTCTCGTATATTTTCTTGTGCAGAGCCGTCTGCTGTCGGAGCATTGCGGAATAAGAGAAACTTACTCGTTTCGTGTTGTAGTCTCAGTCTTTAAGTCTGTTTGTAAAAAAAAAAAGGCCTCGTACTACGCCTTTGTGCCGCGCTGTCATTATAACTTTTATTTTACGATTGTTGCATTATAATTATTTTGCATTACACATGGTGTTTTGAAGTGGTGCATTGAAGTATTTACGCCAATCTTGTAATAAATTCTACGCTTGTTCCACCATTTATAAATATATTTACATATAATAGAGGGTTATTGCATGTGAATACTCTGAACTATTACGCCCCTTCTCGAAATACTCTATACTTTAAATTAACTACGAATACTACCAACTAATGCACCCTCTCTTCTAATAGAATTGCTCTCTTTTTCACCTGATTTAGCAGGTAATTTATTATACGGGTCCCACCTTTTTCATTATTAAATACTTTATCTTCTTCCTTAATACTCCAATGCATTTTTTTTTACAAAGTATAAATTATCTATCTCTCCTCTCTTCTTGCGTCTGATTTAAAACATCAAAGGGGAAGAATTTGTTTGATTGCATTAAACTCCGCCATGTACGACTTGTGCCCTTATATTATAATCTCACTTGTTTGGTTAGACGTGAAAGGGGGCGAGGAATCTGGCAAAATTTATGAACACCAAACTGATGATGACGATGGCGTGACATTGGGCGAAATTGGGTCGGCTTTATAAGACATGAGAAAGTTATGATTATTACTAATGATGAAACTAATACAATTAGAAGGGTATTTATCCAAATAAAAACAGCAGTATACTTGTGCTAAGAAGTAATATAAAATAAATCTAACAGCTAAGAAATAGAACTTCTTAATTAATGAAAATTAATGAAAAGAATACAACAAATACAATAGAAATAATAGCAGCATAGTAGCATAGCGCATATATAGAAGAGTAAGTCAACTTAAGGTTGTATTCTTAGTAGCCTTCATTCAAGTGATTTGTTCAGAAAGATTAATGGTGATGAATGATAAAAAAATGGCGATAAAGATCAACAGTACAACAAGGTAATAAGAAAATGAAGAAGAAAAGTTAATAAATGAAAGTAAAAGAGAAATAAATGTGAAAAATAATTAAAAACTAAGTTTTAAAGAAGGGTAACCGGTTAAACAGGTAGCCCTTCCACCTGTTCTATTATGTGGGAGAGGGTGCATTAGTTGATAGTATTCGTAGTTAATTCAAAGTATAGAGTATTTTGAGAAGGGGTGTAATTGTTTAGAGTATTCCCATTAAATAACCCTATAATAGACCATGCTCATTTGATACTCTACCGACTTGTTTCCCTTAGCATTCCTCCAAATTGGGGCACCGCGCCCGATCGGGCGCGGTGCAACAACTAGTAACTATAAATAGGTATCTTTAGAAACCTAATATTTAATGTAGATAGCCTGCACTAAAACTCTCGCAAACAAAGTTAATGTAAAACTAAGGACTGAAACTGACCCTCAAATGCTTACCAATGTGGATATGACTTGTTTTAGGAGCACACAAGCAACCCAAAACAAGACTCAGAGCTACTCCTTGCACACAAGCTTAGAGTAGGACTCTCTTATGAAAGTATCCAGACACACAAGTAAGGATCCTCTCACGAGTGAATTAATCAGACACACAAGTAAGATTAAGACACAATCTCTAACTCTTGGTTGAGATAAGAAAGCAAAGCTTTTCCGATTTAAATTAAACAAGTCTGCCTCTTACAATGGGTGAGCTTGGTTTATATAGAGGCTAAGGCTCAATCTACAACGTACAAAGGATTCTAAGGCCAGGAATGGCTCAGACAAAGTAGCAAAAGCAACGGCTAAGAAGCCTTACACAATGCTCTAAGTACAAACTAAAATACAAATGCAATAAACATAAAGCAAATAAGATGACAAGGCTCCTTGTTTGCATCCTTTTGGCCTTCTGAGTTAAGGGTGGACTTCTCAAAAAGACTGACCCAAACTGAAGTAGAATAAGTCCTCAAAGTCCCACATGCTTTTCCAAAAGGTTGCTTGTTCAAAAGAGGAAAGCCTTGATAGTGACATTCCAGCTAACTTGTTCTTGGTTCCAACCCGGGTAGGCTAAAATATCTCTTAGGCTAACTTTTGATGGGGTCATATTTGCTCGGACATATCCTAGACAAAAAGGTGCCCAAGACTCCCCTGGACTTAGCCTGACCCTTAGGACCCATGGCTCATGCGTTTGGATTGGTCTTGGACCTAGTATTTGAGCTAGGTCCCAAACCGGGTGAAGGAATTGTGTCTTTGCTGGATGGCCTAGGCCACGGCCTCCAATGGCCTGGCTTTGCTGGGGTGATGCTTGGCTTTGGCTTAGGACACCTTGGCCTTGACTCTGGTAGCTTGACCTAACTAGCCTGGGTCATTTGGACCAAAGCCATGGCTTGGCTCTTCTGATGTTTTCCCTGGGTCATTGTTGCCTTGGTTGTGTTCTGAATTGTCCTGGCCTGGCTTGGCCATGGCCTTGGACTCTTGCTGCATAGCCGTGTAAAATTTTTTATTAATCATGATTCTGTTCAGCTTCATGGGAACTCACGTGGATCCGAGTGAACCGATATCAGTGCAGACGGGACAGTTCGAGAGCTTAGACCACATAATTGGTTTACTAGAGATATATGTAGATTGGTTATCTGCTTTACTCAATGGTGCAGGGAAGGGATCAATGATAAGCGAAAAAAAGTACAAAAGGGTTGTTAATCTATTGACATTGGTCAGAACGACATTAATTATGCTCTGGTCTCCAACTCAAGCTTCCAACAAGTTGTTGATAAGTTCCCGGTTATTATCAACATATTGAAATGGGCATCAAGGTGATTCTCTCCTTTCATTGAATTTACCATCCTTTCTAAACGAAAAACAATAACATGACCTTAGTTCCTCACGGGTAGGCCACATGCTTTGCTAAAAAAGATCTTGTTTTGAATTAATGTTCTTCCATCGTAAACCCATTCGTGTCCTGTTCAATTCAAATTATGTGTATACTGGATAATTAGTCCTTACAAAAAGCCTGACATTTTTCGAAAACTGTTTATGAAGATTATTGGGCCTGGGTAGAGCGGTATTGGTTTTAGAAAATAGTTTTAGAAAACAGCTAATCTACTGTTTGATCTTGTGGTTGTTAGTTTCTGAGATGGTAGTTGAGTTATATTTTTCTTTTTCTTTTTGAGATGATAGCTAAGTATAAATTGATACATTGATATAGAATTTCACATGGACTTCAACAGTTTGAAACAGCTGAGAGGAAGAGGCATGATGATATACCTGTATGATCTTCCTTTTCGTTGTTCAGCTTGTTTTTTGGGCTTTTTCAATGTTCTGATCTTTTCCGTAAGTAGATTTTTTGGAGCTTCTTATTGACTGGTCATAGAGTTTGGTAGGCCAGCCTCTTGTGCGTATACTATTGCTAGATTATACTGTAGAGGATTCATGATTAGTTTCAGATTTGAACATAAATTTTTATTTCCAAATTTCAAGTTGAACAAATTATACTGGTAATTATTAGAGCATGTTGCACTTTTGTCCAATAAAATTCATGCGGTATAAGTTTGAAGATAAGGTTTGAGTCTGTACCTTCAGTAGATCAATATTTCTATGGGACATAGTTTCTTAGGTAGATTAAACATATTGGTAGTAGATGTAAATGAAAATAATGAGTTTTAAGACTCGATAGTAAAAAGATGCCATCAAACTCACCCGAGATTGATAATCATTCTGATTCTGGAACCCATTTAGTCGAGCACCAGTGACCAGTTTGGGAAATTCTATATGCAGTGGTCATAAACGGGGTCCTGGTAAAACTTGCCGATCTTCAATGTTCAGTCATTCAGCACCATCATCCGCTAAAATTCTCGTATCTGATTCGACACCAGATTGCTTTTTAAGTGGTTCATCATATGCCAAAGAAGTCGTCACTGAACAACATGAGAGTACTTCTTATCAAGCCCTGGGCTAATTTCTATAGTCACTTTTTATGCTTAACAACTTGCGTTATTAGCTTTTACGGCATGTGGATGTTTGGTCATGTTACTTATGGTTTATTTTTGACAAAAAAATGCTTCCGAAAAATATTTTGTTTAGAAGGAGGATTTTCAGTCTTTTAACAAGGTTGATCAAATATAGGAGAGGAGTTTGAGGTTGTGTTAATTGATTTTAGGTATAGTGATGGTATAATTTACTGACTTCTTAGTGTAGTTTGTTGCGATTGTATATTCATGAAATATGAATGTAATCCAATACAACTCCTACCATTTTTCGATCCGTTAGTAATTCTGATTATCTCTTGCCATTTGTCCTAATTTAATTCTCTCACTTGATTCCTTCATCTTTCTCATTTTTTATTTATTTAAGTTGACTCTTTCTGGTTTTGTTGCCCGTATTTGTGATTTACGACGCAAATTGGTGAAAAGATATTAAATAATATTGACATAATGTATACAGGTGTGCGAGTTAGCTGTAAAATAGATAGCTGAAAAAGACACCGACAATGGTGTGTATTCAAGAAGCTTTGCAGCGACGTTACTTGGCGCCTTACAGCTATTTTTATTGGCACAGTGTAATATGGATTCTAAACTGTTTTTACATATATATATGAACATGTTATTTCAAAAATAAATCTAATACCTCCTAATTGATTTTAGAATGTGGAGTCAGTGTGGTAAACATAGCAATAGGAGCCACTACACTTGTGAGTTGTGACAGAGGCAACTACTACTTTGTTCGGTTAAGCTGGTGTTAGTGCTACTGGTGTTATAAAAGTAAGTCCCTTGTATAAGCATCATTTTGGATTTTTAGTATTTTTTTTGGCAAGAGGATGTGGTGGATATTGGATTCTTCTTTCAACGAAAGATCAACAAACGTTTTTCTAAAGTAAAGCCTTTTGTGTTTTATCAATTCCTTCGTTTTTAACTGGTTGTGCTCTTTTTATCAACTGGCTGCATTTTATATGAATGCCTTGATGATGATGTGACACGTGACTTGGTAAATGAGTAAATGTGTCTCAGTAACAAAAAGGAATAGTCGGAGTATTACTGTTTGACAATCTTTTTTTAGATTGTGGAGCATTTAAGTATTTAAGAGTTTGTTTGAATAAGATAGTGGAAGAAACTGGTCTTTTTTTCAAAAAAAAAAACTGTCACAAGAAATTTTATTTTTCTTTCTCTCAGAGACCTAAGTTACGAACTAAACTATGAAAAAGATCCCCTTCCTTCCTCCATCCAAATAAGGGGTTAACGACTTAGATTTATCTCCTATTAGTTAACATGGTAATATTTGTAGGTTGATACTACAGTTGATATAATGGGACATAGGTTATTTTTTTAGGAAGCTGTCACAGTCTCCTTATAGACTAGTAATCGGTCTTATAATGGTTTGATTTATTCATTAGTGTCGATGACAATCGAGTTGGACCATTATACAAGCATGTTTTTCCACCTGAGATTGGTCCCTGGGTTTCTTTTGTTGGTTTACCTCAGAATGTAAGCAAAGAATACCGCGAGCCATTACATTATTTTGATTATTATTGTTTACTATGTTATCAATAAGCTCTTGTGTTCAGATACTAATATTTCATACAAGGACCTCCAATCAAAGTGGATCTAAGAAGATGATGGAAGACGTACACGATTATTACTGGCCAATGGCATTACTGAAAAGGCCTAAACACCTTACTCATTATCTCCTAAATCCTGGAAGGTATCCCATATATTCGACATGCTCACTGCTATGTTAATTTCAAACTTGATAACCACTCCACTACTCCTAATTAAGTGCCATATTTACTGCTGTGAAGAGCTTATGTAAGTTGCTTTAGATTTAACAGAAGTCCATACATTCCTTCGTCTGGAATTATGATGTTATCAATAAGCTCATTAAATTTGTTGTGTTTCCTTTTTTTCTTAAGTAGCAAGCATTTGGACCAATTTATAACTCAATTCTAATAATATTGTGTCATCTGGAAACAATTTCACAGAATGATCCAGCATATATTATGCCTCCTTACCCAATTGCTGAACACATCGTTTGCGCCAATGGGGCAACGTTCATGTTACCTTAGAAGCTCCTATAGGGTTCAGAGTAATTTATCAAGATTGTACCGACATGTTAACCTTGATCATGAAACAAGAAGACGTACTCAGTTCAATTTCCGCGCTTTATAGTTTTGACCTTTACATTTCATAACTCGAAACCTTTTTGAGTAATCTTGAATTTACAACTCTTGTTTCTGATTAATATTTTTGTTTTCTAAGTACTTGAACTGCTTAGCCGGCAACAGCGAGAATAATCTTAGCATTGGAAGATTGGAGGAAGGAAGTTTACTGGAAGACCGTCAAAAACATAGAGAATCAAGAAGATGGATTTTGACCTCACCATTGATAAAAGCTTTTAAACAAGATATTGTCCCCTCTAAGAATATGTTAGCAAAGTTTACTATGCGTGTTATGTAGTCGTTCGTCAGCGTTCGTGTAGTCATGTCGTGTTGTAGTTCTTGTGATGCGTGCATTTTATATAGTCTTCTTAGGCCTTATTTGCACGCATTTATATGCTTATTTAGTAGTATTAAGCTACAAATGTCCCCCAAATAGTCTACTTTGGTTTGTCTTGTATTAATTGCAGATATGAGCCGGAGAAGGTCATAATCAAGCCAAAAACATGTCCCTATGCATGCATTTAGGATATGAGTTGAGTTGGGGCTTGGAAACTATTATTTTGAGGTGCGCATAGAAGAAAAGAAGCTAGGCAAACAAAGGAAGAGCTTCAATTCACTAGTGTCTACTTTGGATAGCCATATCTCGACTTCTACAATAGATAATCAGGTGATTCCAATTGGAGACAGAAGCTTATCCTCATAGCTTTCCAACGCCGCAAAAATCGCTTGCTTCGGACAAGTAACAAAGAAATGGCGTCCGTTTGAAGTTCAGTGCGCGAAGCAGGAATTACGCGCTGAGAAGTACTCGATCGAGTACTCTATTCTGCTCGATCGAGAGGAATGTATGCATTGAAGGCCTCGATCGAGCTGTCCTGTGCTCGATCGAGTGATCACTTAAGAGGAAGTCCTCGATCGAGTTGGTGTTTTACTCGATCGAGAGATTGTTCGAAGAAGTCTACTCGATCGAGAAGCTGTTGTCTTCGATCGAGTAGTTTAGTGTTACTGGGCTTTGGTCCGTGACGCTTTAGGTTTAATTTCGTATTAGCTTTACTATAAATAAGAGATTAGCTCCGCTAATCAGAACCATCTTTTATCTACCATTATTCATCTTTCCCTTAGACTTTTGCTACTGTAACTTTGCGAAGATCGAGACTTTTGGTTGCTTCGATTTTCGTTCCTCCTATTTAGTAATCATTACTCTCTCCTTCTTTTAATTAATTCGCTTTAATTTCTTCTTTCCCTTTTATTGCTTTTATTATTTCTATTGTCTACCATGTCTTTTGTTATTCTCGTAGCAATTGCTAGCGTAGTATCCCAAGCCATGTGTAGCTAATCTCGTTAATATGCTAGGATGAGGGAAACCGTGGTAGAAGCATGATAGGTTTGACATATTAGGTTAGTTTTAAGATAAGAATCGTTTTAAGCAATTTAATTGTCAATTGGTTGAATGAGTGCACGCAGGAGACCGATTACTTAGTTAACCCCGACCTAGATCGAGAGATTGGTAGGGTAGACTTGCTTAGAATTGATAGGCGATTCCTAATAGGGCGAAAGTCAGTTAGGATGACCTTAGGGTGATTAGAGATCGAAAGGGTATAATCGCTGGTTTGAGACCGAAAGGAGAAAACCGCTACTCTTCTTATCAATAAACTGACCGACCTAGTTAACCCGATAGTGTAGTTACCACGGCAGACCGACTCGCTAGCATATTTTTGTTGGGTTCATATCCGATAATTAGACTTCTCTAATTAGATTTAATTTAGTCATATAAATTATATTTTAGTCGGATCTAGTTACATGCAAATAAAAGTAGAGAAGAAAACGATTTTCCTTACATTGCGGAAACGGTATATTAGGGCACGATTAAGGTCACCTTCCTTAGTCGATCTTGAGCTCAAAAATGGAATGGATGATCCTCCAAAACCGAGACCTCAAGGATAGAGGTCCTTCTCCGATTGCACCCAAGACAAACCCGAAACACTCTAATATATATTAACTAGATATATTATAGAGTTCCTTAAATATTTGATCTTATATATTTCTAATTACTACCATAGTAATTCAAGTATATTTGCTTAATATGTATGATAAGATCTCAAGAATAATTTTCTCATAAAAATTCTAATTTTAGAGAGATAATTTGTTAATATGAGAATTGTGTAACAAATGAGACAATGGTCTCATTTTACTTAAGAGGGGCGCCGGGTAGGGGAGACAAGGGCAATGCATGCTTGTCCAAGTTTGCATTTCCAAAATGCCTTGGTAAATTCCATAGGGAACACCATTTAATAGGATGTTTAATTTGAGTTAATCTTGTATTAACATTACCTACCCTAACCGCCCAAAATGGGTTAAAATGGAGTCCATATTACAATTTGTCAACTGTGTAAAATGTGACATATTAAGACGAATATGTCACTTGTTACAATAGTACATGCTTAACGAATTAACCACCACTATAAATCGGATTTATCATTTCGACAAATAATTCTTAATTTCACATATAAAACGGACCATTTTAAAATAAGTTAGTATAAATTACAACCTATTGTAATTATAACTAACTCGTTATTCTCATATCGTATGTTTCGTAAACGTAAATCAATTTCGTAATATAACTCTTAAATTACAAAATTAAATCTTATTTAATCTCATTACAATAAGATATATTAATCTCTCGTACATTTTAAGGAATTAATTATTTCATCAAATAATTAACTTTTACTGTTTCGGGAATCGTCCTATAGCTGTGACCTAAAGGGATCAACTAGCCACCACCGTCGACACGACAGTAATGTCAAACTCTAGTTAGCCAATCATTACCGATTAATGTTGGTCAGTTGACTTATAAAAGAATCATCCCTTCCGTATTCTTAATTCGAGTTTTATGTAATTATGCGATTACACTAATTACGTGATCGCACTATTGTTGAGGACACATACTCCAACAATCTCCCACTTGTCCGAGACAAGTGTGCGTCACCAATTCTCTTGTCCTATTATAAATCTCCCACTCAATGCAAGG
>JAGPOY010003669.1:0-12851 GCA_018983105.1 Silene uniflora | reverse complement strand
AGAAACCAAGTTTTTCTACAAAATCGTCTTTGCTTTGTGCTTGACAAACTCCTTTGCTTAGTGCTTGGAGCCTTAGACGAACCCTTTGCTTAGTGCTTGGGCGAGTCATAGTCTTAGTTCATTGCTTCGTGTTCGAACTAAGTCATATCCTCCTTGTTTTAAGCGAATTCCACAGTCCATTAAACTGTTGTTTTCAAGCACAAATCGAGTCCAAAATCAACTTATGAGCGATTTACTTCAGGGGTACCATGTGCACAAACTTAAACGCAGGGGTACCACGTGAATTAAGCCAAACCTCGGGGGTACCGTGTGAATTATCCCATGAAATAAATAAATTTGCTGAATCCCTTCCTGATCAAACTACCCATTAACGCAACACAAATAGTTCCAGCTTAAAGGACGTTGGCTTGCAAACAACAAAACCTCGGTCTCATTTACACAAACTTCATTTATTTGGTCCGCGGCTAAATGTTAACACAGTCCGTCTAGTCCGTCTGTCCGTGAGACCTTTAATTAACGCTAAATCAAAATCAACTAACAGAAACCCTCACCCAATAATTTGGTCAAAATTATAGTAGTTTTTTTTAGCCCAAGAGAGCTTCGACAAAGGCCATCAAACATGAGTTTTAAAAACAAAAATCAACTGCATGGATCTGAATAATCCATAATTTGATCGAAAACAATGTGCCATGTATAATTGTATATGTACTATATACATCTGGAAATCCCTGAAATCAAATACACAGTACACTCTACCACAAAGATTTAATAAAGTAATCTCATTTCATTAGTAATGAATCAAGAACGATACATACATTAACAACAATACAACAAAGAATAGCAGCGAGAAGAAAATCGCTGTAGTAGACTTGCAAACAATTACATGCACACAGATTTCTAATGAAAGCAGTGTGGTTTCTTGTACAAACGAATCATGTTTAGATAGTAGAAAGGCTAGCCCATTTTCCAAGTTCGTATGGATCAGCATAGTAGTATAACTTGACTCTATTGGCCAAAGACAAACCTGTAGCCAACGGTGAACTTCTGTACTCGCCATCATCCTGCTCTGTTGGGTCGTCAGTGAATGCAGCAGTATCTCCAACAAGTCTGAATGATATTCTACGAGCCTGGATCTTGCTTGGAAAATCGAAGTATAAAGGAGTTCCGGATGCAGTCTCAGGTATTCGGTAATCAGCTATAGTTACCATGTTATTAGTTTCCTGTTAACATATTATCAATGTCACACATCACTTGCTCTGAACTAAACCGCTCAACCGCGTGAAATAGCAAGGATGCACATGCAAAGCTAGGTTTCATAATAGGCCAACGGAAAAAGTTCAGCAACCAATTCCTCCATCTATTTTTTTCGTTTTTTTTTAAATACAGGGGAAAATCTAAAGGCACCGCTTTACTAAAGGTTCTCAAGTTCATAAACAAAATCTAAGCATAAATATAAGTGGTATATCAATACAAAGTCTCTAAGAAAAATTACCTGGAGGGCTGACACCTGTACATATAAAACGACAGGAGTAATATGTCTCTCATCTATGAGTAAACTTGAGGGATTCCAGACGTTAACATCAGACATTGGAGAGTGAGTGACCCGGGGTTTAATTGCACTAAAATAATCAAGTCGAAAGCCAGCCACCATAGGCGAAGCAGGTAATAGATACTGCTCTAACATAAGATCATTCTCGATTAATCTTTCAGTCTCTATTGGAACCTGAAACACAAAGGCACCCCTGATTAGTAAAATTGACTTGTGTTCTACTAGCAAAGACTACTTTTTTAGTGCATTAAAAATAGACTATGCTCTTTGAACTTGTAAGATAGGCCATTTGGACTTTCCTGCGAAACAAATGATACGGACCTTAAATCTATTCAGCTGAGGTGGTTTTTCCAGCCAGTTTTTTAATTGCAACTGTTCGGATCCATCCACTGTAGTAGGCTCTGTATCTGTTCTCAATGGAGTTCCGAATACAAGAATACGTTTGGCATGCACATGAGGGTCCCTATTGTCAATGCTCCCAAATGAGGCACGCCTGCTTTGTTCAGCAAAAGAATTCTCATCAAGTGACAAAAGATTGACATCTTTTGCAAAATTCACCGAAGCAGAGCCCGCACGTTGAAGGCAGAGGGTCATCCAAATAATGCGACATCGCACAGGATTCTTAAAGAAAAACTTTAAGTGTCGTGGAAACTTTTTAACATCTGATTTTTCTGGTCCGTATAACTCTGGAGAAGATTCCAATAAAGATTGGGCTTCCCACTTCCCCATGCATGACCTTTCTTCCTTGCTAATTTTATTGCTGGCCCATATTTGCACCTACAATAACAAACGAAATGCAAAATAAATTTTAGTGAATGCCACTTACACCCATAAGCAAAAATTTTAGTGGGCGCCGCGGTGATTTATTGGTTGTAGCATGTAGCCAACATAGTTTTTCTACATTTAAAGGCTGGACAATGTCTCTCTTTGATTGGTGTCTGTGATTTCATAAGCATTTTACAGAAGAAACCAAAAAACAAATATAACAAGACAATGAAAAATAAATGCTAAAAACGTAGTTCTTAACTTCTTATAGATAATTGATAATTCAGCAACGATGGAAATACGTATAACACAGATTCAGGCACTTCCAATACAAATTATACAAGTCAGCTTTCCGCCATTAACTGAAGAGTAGCTATACCAGAGTCTGGCTTCGAAACTCTATCATTTACAGTCAACCTGCTTAGAGAAACTGAAAGAGTGTGCCCCCGTTAACATCTTTCACTGCTTACCTTAGCATGTATGCTAGCCTCTACGCCAAATTATCTTCAATTCTTGATTATTTTCAGTGGACACATTCTGGTTTCCTACGGTATAGTGGGGGGCAGAGCATAAACTAGCAATATCAACTATGATATGATGGTGAACCTTGTAAATAAAGTCAGGCGTTAGGTTTGAACCTTACAAACCAACAGACCACATAATGGACAAGATATATTTTTTCCCTCAGATGTGGGGAGGTGGGGGGTAGATCTGTCAAACCTTACAAACTCCACCACTGACATAATTCATCACGACGCACCAAATTATACTTTACTTCTCCCGATTCCTTAATGATTCTGATTGTCAAAAGTTTTCTCATATTAAATTACTTTAATTACGCTATGTATAAGAAGTAATTCTATTTTACTCTAATTAGACAAACATGGATAAGTAGTTCCAAATTTTCGATATGTAGCATCTAATCAACAAGGACAGCTCGGTCTAGTGCAAGTAAAAAAGAGAGCACTCACTGTAGGAGTATCTGCTTCTGTGTAACCACATGAACTAACAACCAGGGTCACTCCACTAACATCTGAAATGTTACTGAGAGTCACCACAAATTCAACACTATTGCAGTTTGAAGGAGCTCTCCAGTAGGAATGCTGAGGTCCTGAATCCAGAGGCGCCAACAAAGACAAGGGAGGTGCGGCTCCTGGAGCTGTTTCCACCTTTCATAAATCATAACATAACAAAGAAACAAAATAAGATATTTACATGAGTACTATGTCTCTTGCAAATCAACTAAAAGTCAAAAATGCATGCAAAAAAAAATGGAAACCTATACAAATAATTTTGCTTTTTTTTTAGCAAGGAAATATGGAGAAATAGGCTGGTATACTTTGTTTAACTCGTCGACAGAGCTAAAAATAGATTTCTTGGGTCTTTAATATTAAGTGGGTGTACCATACCTCACACTACTTCGCAAAAATTAGCCATATACTGGCTTGCAAAACTGGCCCTTTTTTTGAGATTATGAAGTAGCAATCATTTGATGCAATTATCGACAAAATTTTCATTTATTAATAAAGGGGAAGACTGTATACATCCGACCCCCCTTTACCTCGCTATTTGCGGGAAACCATGAGGCACTAGGGTAATGTTGTTGACAGGTTGTAGAATCACGATGATAAAGGAAACAATGACCCAGTGATTGACTTATTTCACACAAGCTGAATAAATGAATTCAGTGTAAAGCTGCAAGCATGGAGACTGAAACATCGACCCCCTCTGTCATCCTACATATACGAGTATCTTATTAATGTTATAAGCAGCAAGAGGTATAAAAACTTCAGCAACTCTTTTTAGCAGAATAAACAATCAGGAGTGCAAAACATCTACTCCAAATCCAAATCGCCTCATAAGTTGTCACGTTCAATGTTGTCAACTAAAAGTACCAACACTTTACTCTCAGAACCTCTTGGAAATAGCATCTAGATTGATTTGAAATTGCAATCAAAGCAACAGAAAAGACGGGTTGAAAAATTACATATTCAGAGTTCAGACTTTACATATAATATTGTTTCTAAAAAATAAAGTTTGAGCTGGGAGGAAATTAAAATAAGAACTCACCGAATATAAAAGGCTCGCAAATGGGAATTCAGCAAGTGACTCTTCCCCGTTGACTAAATTTCCCATAAAATCGCTTGAATCCAGACTTCCCGAAGGTTTGCAACTGTCAGCAGCAGCATCATTCAAGGAAAATCCATGGACAAGATCTAATGCGGTAAAAGTAGCAGCATCAACGCGGCTGCTTCTTCTAGAACTCAGTAAGACACGGACATAGTCAAGCACAAGTGCATTGAGCACAACATCACTACAGCATTGTTTACACATGATCCCTTCAGACATGATGGAGCTATTATTAGTATAAACATCAGCTTTACTGCCGTGGCTAGAACCCCCACGTCCTGAAGCACCATTAGAACTCAAAGACCCCCTTGTACTATAACTCGCAAGCAAAAGAGCTCCTTTTCCGGCACAACAAATTTTACAAACTTTCCGCCCACAATGAGAACACACAAAGTGAGCTTTTGTAGATTCCGCTGATGACTCCGAAGATGCCACAGGTACGGGGTTGTCCACACGTACCTCACATATGTCACCGCTGCAAGTCTCCCAGAAATCCAAAACATTCCAGAAATCAACAGGATCATCAACTCTTTTGTCGAGACCAAAAGATGCCGTGATTTTATCTTCAAGAGCTGCATGTCCAACCATTGCTAGACTATTCGCTACTCTGCACAATTTCAACATGTATAGATCATCAAGCATAAGATTAGGGTTTATAGAAGCTGGGTCTGTCCCAACTGCCAACAGTGCCCTATCTCGTTCTGCAGCAGACAGATTGAGCCGGAGCCGTTCAATTTCAAGCTTCATGGCTTCCATGAAATTTATCTTCTCTACCTGCATTGAATTAATAAATGAAGAAGGCTAAGATGCAGCTTCTTTTTTTCCTTTTGTTAAGCAGACAAGGCTAAATAATTTGTTTATTTAGGAGACATGAAGGAAAAAACAGTATGACATGGTTTGGGTTTGTTTCACTTTAGGGAAGAACTTTGAGTACGTAGCGCTAATGAATTCAAATAAAAAGCACTTTATCGATTCAATACTCAACGAACTGCCGGACTCTGTTTCTAAGGACAATTCAAATGAAGGATCGGCCTAACGAGCCCAGAATTACGCAACCGTCAGAAACAATATAGTTCTTTCATCCACTAATAGAGTTCCTACTTTTGTGGGCACAAGTAGTAAGAAACCAAGTACACATGTGGAGGAAAATGGAGGATGTGGGGTCATACATCACATTGACCAAAAATAACAAACAAAAGAGAAAAGGTTTCATGTAGAAGCTTCAAATGTGGACATTCTAAAATAAGAAGTAAGAACATTATTAGTAAACGAAAAGAATAGTAGTTCTATGGTTTGAAGAAGACTTGTAACAACAATAAGAGATTTAGCTATGCTTAAAGGACAATGACCTAAAGGTAACCGCTAGTCATAGGCAGAGGAGAAAATGATGTTTTGAACATTGATACTTGGATGTTCTGAAAAAACATGACCAACGAGAAAGAGTGGTAGCAGTTTAAGTACAGTGAACCGATTTAACTGTGACACGCATAAACAAAGACACCGAAAATATGATATAGGGTCAGATCATCCAGGTAATTTCACACTAGTGACTGGTCACTGGACTGAAGTTAAATAATTTTGAGGTGGAAAAGAAGATTTTTGCCTAATAGCGTCACGTGACAGATACACTTAGATAATAAGTTATCGGAGCTTAGTTAAACGGGTGATTATAAGAGAGAATTCATTAAAATTTGGACTCAAAATATTGAAATATTGCCAGTCCATTGAACCGAACTCAAATTTATTGGTGCAAACAAAAACGATTATGAACAACGCTAATTGCTATTCAAAATAAAAAAAATGTCAGCACTATGCATACTCATTGTTACAGACTCACTTCACTGTATTGCCCATAAAAGTTAAGAAGCGAAATCCAGTGTTCAGAATTCAGCGAACATTCATCGGTAATGAAATCATACCAGCCTTAAACGAGTCAAATTTTACATTTCCTTGATGTCCAGTCATTTATATCCTAAAATAACTAAACACGTGATTGATTGAGAACGGAGAACATAGCAGGACATAAGAGTATGTTCATATGCCTTTGTAAGCCTTGAAAAACTGCTACCATAGATAATAACATATAAACAATTCATTTCTGCAACCCTAATAACCAGTTATCAACGCAATAATCTGATACATACGTACCTTCTTGGAACCAGTCAGGAACTTTAAGCATTCAATATAATGATTGGCCCCATTGTGAGACGGTTTCACATCGAGAGATAAAGAGGAATGACAACCATTGTTTTCATCATAGTGCTCACTCACTGGATTATCCAGGGAACTGAGTAAATCCTTGCTTTCGTTATCCAGCTTCTCAACCGCCGGTCGAGTGATGAGATCTGAAGGAGTCGTTTCTCCCGTTAGCAGGTCTAAACAATTGTTGGACGAAGAATCATGTACAGAATGTACTGTAGATTGCACATTTTCACTGGACTTGCCAGAGACTATAGTTTTTGTTTGCTTCTGGCATTTTTTTGCCTTCTCACGTAAACTTGCACCAAGCCCTTCATTAGCGAAAATATCTTTCCAAGGAAGTGGCACCCCAAGCACTTCAACCTACAGGCGAAAACCCGTAAAATAAAAAAGTATTACAAATGGAGTTCAAAGAGACTAGTATAATATGACAACAGTGTTATTATGACATTTTTTCAATGAAGGTGCAGCCACAATAGCAAATGAAGGTCATGAAGTCAGAAAGAAATAGGAAATAATCTGAGTTTTGTACTTATGTTATGATTACAAGAGCCCCGAATTCTACTCGGAGCCAATTAAATATGGTCTACCATTCAAACTTCATCTCATTATGCTTAATCGATTGCAATTGATTATATTACTAATCTGCATGCTTCATATTGTATGCAAACAATCTAGATAAATCAGAGAGCCAAATACACACAAAAAAGGTCAATCAGAGCGCTAAACCCTAAACAGGCACAAATATTCAAGCAGGAAACATACTCTCAAACAAAGCGTAGAAAAACTTATCACTGCAAAAATACAACTTCAGATTTGTACTATTTCAGTATAAAAGATTAGCCTATTTCGCCTCTTGGCTAACCAAGAATGAATGTGTCACTAATAACACGAAGAAATTAAGAAATTGATACTTTACAAACTCAACCTGCAATCACTTCACATATTTACAAAGTAAATGATAATCATCAATTTTCTCAAAGCTGTTGTTTACCTCACCAAGAGTTAACGGAGTTTTTCCAGAAACTGAAGGGTAGAATAACAGGGTCACAACGCGAGTCAGGAAGTCTACTTCTCCCTCCAATTCCTCAAAATCATACAGCAAAGAGAGATTTGAAGCATGAGCACCATTAAGACGTGCACCAGCACCTGTCACAGCCATATCTTCTGAACTAACTGATCCAGGTAAGGATATTAAAATCTTTGTTCCATTTGCACATTGAGGTATTGAAGCACCCTGAAATAGAGCTTAAACATAATGAGATTAACAGCTTGTCTGAACAGATCCAAAGAGTTTGCAAGTAATACTCCCTCAGTTTTGTTTTATATATTGTTTTAGGATGTTACACAAGAATAAAGTGGAAATATTAAAATACGGAGTATTATTCAAGTATAATAATTACTCTTTGTATGAAGTCTTATTTGAAACATAGACATTAGCAGGTTTGTAAAATAGTACATGGCAATTTACAATAGGAGAGAGAAGTTCAGGGGAAATGAAAAACGGCAAATGAAACAAACAAAAAAAGCATTTTGTTTCTGAAACAACTTATAAAATGAAACCCAGGGGGGGGAGGTGTTAATTAAAGGGCACCAAAGGGGTGACAACCATATATGGTAGGCAATGTATGCATAAAAGGATGTTATAATAAACATTAACTCCACAAACAAAAGAAAAACTGACACTCTGACAGGATGAATTTCTCATGATGTTGTTTACATAATACTAATGATTGCTCACAAGCATTGATCTTGCCAAACAATTAGTGTCCAAAGTGTTCAATCAAGCAAATAAGCTGAGTAACCCATCCAATAAGTAAAAGTTTTTTCTTCCTCCACCACCCCTCTCTCCTCCGCCGAGGATGTTGGATTTCTGACAACCAACTATTGAATAAAAACAATTTCATGCCTACCTTATTTTCATTTTATGTACAGGAAACATAAATATTGTACTCTAACAACAAGAAAAACCGAAACAAAAGTTAATCGAAGAGACACGGTCATAGGCTTAACAAGCGAGTGAATTTGGAATATGTTTCAAAGGACTTTATCAATGAGTGTCTACATATTGGTGTTCCTCCTTACTAGATATTCTGAATGAGATATAACTAACCTCCACGACAAGTTTAAGTCCATCCAGGTCTCGACCTGTTCTCACATCAACGGATGCAGGAAAAGTCATATCATCAGACCCATGTGAGACAGTGAGAAGAAGCTGACAAACATGGCATGGCTGACTAAGGTGAATGAAAAGTTCAACTACATCAGCATCCTGAGGGCAAACCTGTAACATTAATTTTGATCAAAATAAGTTTAATCCTAAAACAACAATTAAGTCTAATGACATACTCAGTATCATCCAAAAGAAGAAAGAAATTATTCAGGGAAGCCAAACTAATGTTGCCTTTGCAAGTAAGAGAACATACCCAAACCAAATCTTTTTTCTTTAAACTCAGAAGATCAGAACCATCACCAGAATTTGGAAAAATGCTTGGAACAGGCTTAAGAAAGCAAGCTGGAAGCCGTGACAATACCTGAGATAAACAGGTTTCTGAATAAAAAGACAAATTAAAACAATAAGGCAACATTCAATATTTTGTTTATCACAAATTCTCATTTAAGACGGGCCATTTTCGTCTTAAGCTTAAGACGGGGAAAATGTCGCCATTTTGTAATAAAACGTGACCACTTAACGACAAAGTGTTGTAGCTAGTGTTACAGTTAAAACTGTTATGGTAACTTTTCATCAAAAAGTAGTCACATTTTATTGTAAATGGGTCACATTTTCTCCGTCTTAAGCTTAACACGAAAAAGGGTCATCTTACGGGAGACTTATTGTATGTTTATAGCCTTAACATGATTCAAAACATGAAAGCATACCCATAATAAGAAGTCCAAATAGCAATAGGACAATCTCCTTTGAAATGAATTTGAGTGAATATAGAACACTAATCCGAGATACCATAATTTCGTGACACACATGCCTCTTATGAAGCTAGAGGTCCTTCCTACTGCACTTCAGGGTTTTAACTAGACTGTTCACAGATTCTAACGGTCTGGCCCGCATTCAAACTTCAAAGATGCCAATTTAATACAATTGGCAATAACTTTTGCGGGTGCAAGGACAGTAATAATAAAACTGCTTGAAAGACCACCATAAGAGGTAAACTGGAAAAGTTTAACACTTGGTGCTAACTGAAAAATGTATTAGTATAATAGCATACATCAAGCAGCATATGTAGGGGGGGAGGGGGAAACACAAATAGATTCACCAATATAATAACCAGAAGAATTAAATCAATCAAAACCTAGCAATTTCCATAGAATATATAAACTTCAAAAGACTGCTTACATGCAAAGGAAAAAGGCTAACTGAGGGAAAGGCCTTAAAGAGTCTCATCCCAAGAAACATCTCCAGCTGCTTTTGGCGAGAACTATCAACAACAGCATTTTTGTATCTTCTCAGAAGACTTATCTTCACATTTTGTGCTGCAGCTAATTGTTTAAACTTGCTACCGTCATCGTTAAATATATTGAGTATTTGGCTATGCATAGCTTCAGAACCAGTGTAAAGTGTTGCATGTATATCCCCCGCAGTTAAAAACATATCTGAAAGTATAGCCACAGGTGATAAAATTGTTGATTTCTTAAACTCCTCAAAGGCCATATCAAATCTTTTCCATGGTTTATCTGGGCATGGGTGTTTCCATGTAGTTGTCTTGGTGTTATGATCAATAAAATAAGTCTTTCCCGTTACGGAATCCGATCGTTGTTCCCAGCCTGGTGGAACTGGGGCCGTATATCCACTGTAATTATCCACTGATCTATTATCATGTGCTATATCACTGTCAAGAGATATACCCAGCCTTCTACATTGCTCTACGTATACTTGTAAAGCACCAAAATAACTAGCAGCATTTGTTCTATCCAAAGAATCAGCGCAATTAAAGCGCAGAACTCCATTTTGCCGTGATCTTAAGCAAAATGCACCCTCAAACTCATCAGTGCAGATGACTTCCCCTCTACAATTGCCTATGCACTCGCGTGAAAATAGGTAATCCCCTTCAGTTATCCCAATGGCTGTCGTTGGACCTTTGAGGAGTTGCCAAAGGCCTTCAATTGTTTGCTGCTCACCCTTCAACTTAACGCTTGCATGCCAGTCATAATTGATTAAAACAAGTCTAGCAGAAGGCACCTTCCCAGATGATTTAATAAAATGTAAAGACTCCTCAAAATGCTGAACCAAGATAGACTCAGATTTACCTTCACCCTTCCTTAGCAAGTTCATGCACACAATTGGGACCAAAGGGTTCTTCTTCTGAGTCTCACCGTCAGTCAAAACAAAATCTCGGGCATCATATCGATTGCTCAACCTTTGGTAGTATTCTGCACTTCCTCTGTACGGATCATGTTCAGCGACATATATCTCTGCCTCGGCTGCAGTCATCTTTAGTTCGGCGCCCCACCAGATGGGGATAGAACCCCTCCGCCAAATGTATGTACTGAAAGGAACACTCTGGCCAGTTCTTCTAGGGACCCAAACAAGTTGTTCACATTCAACTTCATTTCCTGTCAAATTTTAGTATGACACAATATAACCTTGTAAGGACAGCATACTGATTAAAAAAAGTAAGAAAACCCAAAACTAATATAGCAAATGATGGGTAGATCCATCTGGACTCTAAAACCTAAGACCAAAAACTAATTCTCACTTGATCAATTGAAATTCTTTTGAATTCTTCCTTAATCAAGTAAACTTCTCTCTTTCCACATGAAAAGAACTATACATCATGAAAACGGCAGCCCACCACAATGCTTCAAGTTTCAAAATTTAAAGGTGTAAGGTGTACCCACTTTTATTTTACCTGCGCCAAAACATGAATTCAATCCCCTTGCCAGATATCTAGTACCAGGATGCAGTCTGCTTCGGCGAGCAATAAGAGCGAGAATACCTTCTTGCTGACCTAAGCTCCCAAAGGTCCGACATTCTGCAAAACCCTATGGCCAACAGAAAGTCAGAGAGCAATTTAATAACAGGTCTAAAAACCATGCTAATTGCTTTTGATATAAAAACAGGAGATGCAACAGATGCAAGAACGAAAAATTTTCAGCAACGCATGATATAACAGAAGATGAGTGTCCAATCACAATAGGCTGAGGATAGAAATTCACCATAACGAAATTTACAATAAAAGGAAAAGAGATTAGAGATCAATGTCACCAAAAGAACATACACGCACTAAAAGAGGGGGGTGGAAGACGTATCCAGAAAAACAAACTTCAGCAAATGGTAAAGCACATCCCTCTAAACAACATCCTCCCCTTACCTTCCTCTTCTCTGCTAGCAGTAATTCCAATGGGGATATGAAGACAATGGAAACTTAACCGCATCAAAAAGGCAAAGCTGCTGCGTAGCACAAGCGTATTGACTAAACATTGAGTACACGTTGTTTGAGAATCTGATCTTATTCAGAAGCATTATCACAACACATAAAAACATCAAGTTGGTTCGATCCTCTCTAAGAGTTGCATAAGCAAATCCGTAAGCAAAAGCACATACCACAGGGGTTAATTAACAGAGAATTGAAGATTTGGGAAAATGAGAAGTTATGTTAGAAGTGTGGGATACCATATTCTCAATATGACATCAAGAAACCTTGATAGAGATTACACGAGACAGAACCTAAGGTAGAGACCTGAGGCGTAGACTTAAGCAAAAACATCATTGCACGATGAGAGAATGTCATTTTGATGGCAATCGAAATAAATATATATAAGTTAAATAAACCTGCAGCAGATTGACACAGTGTTGAGGAAGCCCAATGATCTTGAAGGAAGACGCTAACCATCCATTCCAAATGAATTCATCATCAGGCTGATCCAAGGGCCTTCGACTAGGAAATGGCCTACTTATGTCCCTTGTCTCACAGAAGTAATGCTTCCCATCAATTTCGAGGATCTCCGGTAGTTCTAGTATACTCTTAACTTCTCCTTTCCCAAGAGCTTGAGGATTCTGCAGTGGGATTTTAATCCACCTACTCTCCACTACCGTATAAATGCAACCACCACCAGGCAAATTTGGAACGGTGGCAGCCACTTTTGTAGCAACTAGGAGTAAGCCCAAATTTCCTAGGGCTGCATAACCTAAGATCGCCCTGGCGTATAAAGTACTCTTGCACGGCCAATTTGACCCATTTGTGATAAAATC
>JAGPOY010003667.1:27061-39916 GCA_018983105.1 Silene uniflora | reverse complement strand
ACAATTTGTATCTTAATAAACAGACAACTTAAAATTGCCTACAAATCTACAATTAGCATTGCCATTTCTAATGGTAGGCCACTGGGCCCTAAAAGCCTTAATAAACACAAATTAACTACAGTATAGTGAAGGAAAACAAACGGTCGTTAGCTATCAAGTCCTCGATGCTAAACGGAATAAGTTCGAGTCCTCAACGCAAAAAAATGGGAAAGTTTAGGTCCTCTTTGTATGCTTAATTCGTATGGAACTCCGTCTTCCTTAAAACGACTATATCTATCTTAACTCTTAGATCGGGTTATTTGATATTGGTTATAGATCAAAGAATACTGAGTGGACTAAATTGAGTGTAGAGGATTAAGTTATCCATCAAAGGTACTTTTTTAAAATAGAAAGGTAAACAATTGACTGAGAGTCTAAAAAATGAAAGAGGTAGTTGACGGCAGATAGGATTTAGATAGAGTGAGATAAGAGCCTGTCATTTCCTAGACATTTTGATTTTTGTTTTATGTGACGGATATATCATTAAACAAGAATTTGTGATATAATAAAGTCATGTAAAAGTTACCTTCTAACGAAATCAACTTTAATTAATTAAAATGCTTCGCGCAATGACATATACATGGAACGGTGGAATTAGGGAGATAAGTCTCGACACTACCTATTCACATACCTTTATGTATAATTCATCATTTTAATAAATTCTACATACTTTACATGAAAGGGTGATACCGAGCGAAGTTGATACATCTAATAACGTCATCTCATTTTTTACATACTTTACATGAAAGGGTGATACCGAGCGAAGTTAATACATCTGATAACGTCATCTCATTTTTTACAATAGTTTGAAACTTTTAGGTATATAATTATCATTTGTTGTTTCCTAATTTACGTTATTTTTTTTTTTTTTTGAAAGAAACCAGACCAATTATATTAAATTTGTAAAGCAGCGATATCCAGGTCAACAAAAGGGGCAACACGCTCCGGAACCGTACCCACCCAATACCTTGTTGCGTACTCAATCGGCATCAAGTGGGCCAGTTCGTGAGCAACAAAATTTGCGTCTCTACGAGTGAAATTAAAACGAATACTAAGAAAATTACTAGCTAAAACATCAACGGCTTTCCCCGCGTGTCCAAAGTAATTCGACGGAAAGCATCTTTAATTAATTAGTGGTTTGCATAGCTAAATAGTGTTAGTTCTCCACTATATATGTTGGTAGATTATTGCGAAAAGTTTTTGGTACGTTATGCAAAGTTCACATGTTTTAAGATGCATTTTTTCCTACCATTAGTCATCTAAACAGTGTGGACATGTGCGACAAGGGCCATCGACTGCAATAATACACTAATTTTGATTCTATTGAGGTTTATTTTCAATTGTACTATAGTAAGAAATTAAACCAAATTCTCATATTTATTTGAAATTATTTTGATATTTACGATATGAACCAGATCGATGAATTAAAAGCCTAATTCTCATAACTTTTTTGATAATAATGCAATGTGAGGTATAATAATATACATATTATTGAAAGCTTATTTCAAGGATTTAACAATACAGTATGAAGCAGATCGATGAATTGAAAAAAAAAAAAAATCACTACTTCACGTGTAGATATCAAATCACTGTTGACCCCTAGCTCGGTTACTAGTCCAATCTCAAATAATTCAAACTTTATTACTATTTACTAGCTACGTACATGTTAGATTTTTGTAATGAGCGAGTTTTTATCATCACACAGGTGTTGGTATATGTTTAATTTATTTCTCACTGAAATAATAGTACAATTTTTCTAACATGTGCTCTTAGAACACATGTAAAAAAACCGATGATTTTATTGCTCAATTGATAAGCCCAATTTCCCATAATATTCCTATATAAATAGCTTTCAAAATTACCAAAAACTCATCCCTCCTATCTCACTTCTTACAACATTGTCCCCTCACACACATGGCCTATGATGAAGAAGATTATTCATATGCATACTACCCATCATCATCTTCTTCAGAAAAGAAATGGAAACTATTCAAAAATAAACCATCATCATCATCTAACCATATGGATTCTTCATTTTCAAGAAGTTATTCACATAAAAATACATCCATAAATTCACCTCCAAATAATTTCAATAGAAGTTATTCACAAAAACCATCATCATCATCTAAACTATGTAGAAGTTCTTCTATGAATTACTCATCTCCTTCTTCTTCATCTCCTAAACTTAGAAGAAGCAAAACTACTAAATCCAATCCTATGAAAAACTTTTCCAAGAAATGTACTAATTTAGCTAAGGAGCAAAAGGCTAGGTTCTACATTATGAAGAGGTGTGTTTCTATGCTTGTTAGTTGGAGAAAAAATGGTGATTCTTAAGTTAGAGACGATATTAAGGATTCGATCCCTGACCTGCCTATGGGAATGGAGCAAACTCATCAGTCAGCTAGCTGTTTACTTACTGTTGTTGGCGGTGAACACCCTGGTTATGTATCGATTGGTCGGTCCGATTGAGTAAACCATATTATTATAAAGATCATGATCAATTTGAAGATGAAGCCATGAAGAAAATTTGGCCATTGAAATTGTGGGGTGAGTATTATGAGTTCAAATGTCCAAGAGTAATTTAATCAACATGAAAATATAATTTTGTTTTTAGTGACCATTTCTATAGGTTTTATGCATGATATGTTGATTATGATTGCAACGGTGAAATATTTTTGATAATTTAATTGTGAATGGACATGATCGAGCAAGTACTAATAGTGTAATTTATTGTGCAAGTGTATACTTTATGTAGAAGTACATTTTTTTTCTTTAGTTATGAAATAAATCGTCATTTGAAAGGATAGAGACAGGTTGCTTCGATTTGAAAAGGTCGACATTGGATTTAATAGGAATTAGCGCGATCATAATGTTCATTTTTTTTTTCTTCAGAAAGAAAATATTTGAATTTTGCATCCGTTCCATTATATTGCATTCGTTTTTCATAATTTTTCAAATTAATTACATATTTTGAAAAACGTATACCGCGATATAGTAAGATTCATTGGCATGATATAATAGAACAACATAATTCAGATCTGAATAACAGGATGCATGTGAGCTGCCCCCTTACATTTTCTAATACGAAGCCAAAATAATTGGTAAGAAGTTGGGAACTGCTGGAAAAGTTATTGCTCTAATTTGGTAGTATTTGAAAGTCTTTTAAGTTAGATAAAACAAATTCTTATAGACAAGAGAAATTAATTGTAGTTTTGGAACTATTCTAACTTCATATGTTCACAATATCATTAATTATCGGCTCGAATTCACACTAAATCAGATGGTGTACACCAAAACAATTTCATTAATTATTTTCTTATTATTTCAATAATTGAAATTAGTCTTTATCATTTTATGAAATCACAATGAGTCAAATTGGTATTAGGGCTTATATATATTAGAAAAATTATTTTAGACTTTTTTTTTATTTACGATTAAGGGAGATGAACGATACTCCTTACATGGTAATATGGTATGATGGTATCCGACTTGTATATTTTTATATTTGAAGCTTATGCATTAGAGTATGAAAATTTAAATTTAACTATTAATCTATTATCATTACGTTTATTCTCGTTATAATTTAGCTAAAATTTATATGCTACGGACTATATAGTTTATTTTACCTTTCAATTATTGTAGTTATTATAGACTTATAGTTATGAGACATAAACCAAATTAAATCTTACTACAAGCATTATATTGTCAATTTGTCATCCTAGTACAAAGTGAATAGTATCCATCAAAAATTCCTGTCTGTTCTTTTCCCATTCTAAACCCATCATTTTCGGATGGAAAATGACCTTAGAAATAGAAAGTTTCACACATACGCTGTGCAAGGATAGATACATCTACCAAACATTAAAAAAAGAAAAAAGAAAAAGAAACTAGATACGAAAAATATATCGGATCAAAGTTATTAGGGTATACACCAACGTAATACACCAGATAAATCTAAGAGTTTTTCTCTACCACCCATTGTAGATAGATGGATAAAAGTAGGACACTAACACCACGATTAAAAAAATTGTACATTGCAATTTGCAACGTTAAATGTTACATAATTGTCAAGATACAGTTCACCCATGATAAAGGCACATGTGAGTATCCCATATTGGAAAAAGATGAGAGAGTTGTCTAACTTATAAACCAAGGAGTTACTCCACCCATTGCCAATTGGTTTTGGGTTGGAACCTCCTTTGGCTTATAAGTGGACCCCTCTCTCCTTCATGCGGGTGCGGCCCAGACCCGATAACGGAACTTAGATATCATGGTATTAGAGCCCATGGTCGAAAAAACTAAAAACAAAGACCTGGGCATGAAAAATATAAAAAGAAAAACTGGGCCAGCAAATTGCAGTTGGACAAAAAGACTTAAAACAGATCCAATCTGCCTGAATGGGGACCTCACATGTGAGGGGGAGTATCAAGATACAGCTCACCCATGATAAAGGCACATGTGAGTATCCCACATTGGAAAAAGATGAGAGAGATGTCTAACTTATAAACCAAGGAGTTACTCCACCCATTGCCAATTGGTTTTGGGTTGGAACCTCCTTTGGCTTATAAGTGGACCCCTCTCCCTTCATGCGGGTGCGGCCCAGGCCCGATAACAGAAGTTATCAGGATTAGGTTACGACCCTTCCTAAACCCTAAATACCCCAATCTCCATTCGGCACGACGCAGATCATCTCTTCCGCCATCATGGCCGGGGATGACGTCGAGCCTTCACAAAAAAAAAACGATTCGCTTTCCCCTTTTTCTCTCGTCAACCAAGAAGGGCCGGGACAATCGATCACTCATATCAAACTTCGTAGCGACAATTATGATGAATGGAGTCGTTCAATGCGTCGATCTTTGAAATCAAGACGTAAATACGATTTTTGTGCTGGGTCGATTACCAAACCCACCGATGAATTTATGCTTAGCCAATGGGAAGTCGTTCATTGCACCGTGGTTCAGTGGATCCTAAACTCGATCGATCCATCGATCCGCGACAGTGTGTCGGACCCAGAGGATGCTCGACTTCTATGGTCGGAACTTGCAGATCAATTCGCCGTCGTTGATGGCGCCAAAATTCACCACTTGAAAACTCAATTACATGAGTGCCGTCAAACAAAAGCTATGTCGGTTACCACTTTCTACGGCAATCTGAAAACTTTATGGGATGCTCTTAGTGCGCATGAACCTCCGTTTTCCTGTGACACCGTTGGTTGCAAGTGTGCCGTGACTAAAGCTGCTCTCGCCCGTCAAGACACGGAGCGGCTTCTTCGGTTTCTCATGGGTTTGGATAAATCTCTTTATGGACCCATTCACAATCATCAGCTCTCCCTCGATCCTTTGCCTTCCCTTAGTCGTGTCTATCACGCTGTTTTACAAGAGGAGAGGCTGCTTGTCGGTCCTTCGGATCCACCAGAGGCCACGAATGTCATGGCCTATGTTGTTCGTGGCACACCTGCCACTGTTACCGCCCCTGTACCGGGCTGGCGTGCTCTTCGAGACGCCGAACGACAAGAAAAACTGACGATTCGGTGCTCTTTTTGTAGCGCACCCGGGCATGATGTCCCTAATTGTTATATTAAATCCCAGAAATTTCCGGATTGGTGGGGGGATCGTCCTCGTACTTTGGATGAATTGAAAGCAAAACGGGCTAGTTCTTCTCGCACTTCTTCGGCTCGGGTGAATTTTCTTGGTGGCAGCGGTCCTTCTTCCACCTCGTCTCAAGACCGCCTTAGTGGTATGTCCCCTCATTGGATTATTGACACTGGGGCCTCACATCATGTAACCGGAGATGCAACTTGGTTGGCTGATCCACACCCTATTCCTCCCTATCCGGTTATGCTTCCCAATGGCCACAGTGTCTCGGCTACTTTAGCCGGCACGGTTCGATTGAACGAGTTTTTGGTTTTGCGGGACGTATTATATGTTCCCACTCTTACTTGTAATTTATTATCGGTCTCACAATTAGTTGCTGCTACTGATTGCGTTATTAGTTTTACTAATTCTTCTTGTCATATGCCTTTTTGCACGGTGACCTGGACGAGGAGGTTTACATGAGACTACCGCCTGACTTTGGCAAGGGTCGTGAGGGTAAAGTATGTCAACTGCGAAAATCCCTCTATGGCCTGCGTCAAGCTCCACGATGCTGGTTTGCTAAATTGGCTACTGCCTTGCGCAAGTATGGTTTTAGTCAGTCCTATTCGGATTATTCGCTGTTCAGTTATGCTTGTGACGCGGTATGTATTCACATCCTTGTTTATGTTGACGATCTTGTTATAGCTGGCAATGACTCGGCTGCTATTTTGGCATTTAAAACTTATTTGGGTAAGTGCTTTCACATGAAAGATTTGGGACCGTTAAAGTACTTCCTTGGTATTGAGGTGGCCCGTAATAAGGAGGGTATTTTCTTAAATCAACGGAAATATGCCCTTGACATTATTTCTGAGACAGGTTTATTGGGTGCAAAACCCGTGGCCACTCCGCTTGAGCAGAATCACACTCTCGGTGCGGCCAAGGGTGATTTTCTGGTTGATATTGAGCCGTATCGTCGTCTTGTTGGTCGCTTGGTGTACCTAGCTGTTACACGGCCTGATTTAGCCTATGTCGTGCATGTCTTGTCTCGGTTGTTAAGCAAACCGCGTACGGACCATTGGGATGCTGCAATTCGTGTGGTTCGCTATCTTAAAGGGAGTCCGGGTCAGAGCGTTTTATTGAAGGCTGATAGCGACCTCAACGTTACTGGGTGGTGTGACTCCGATTATGGTGGCTGTCTCACCACGCGACGGTCCGTGTCTGGTTGGGCCGTGTTCCTTGGTAATTCGCCTATCTCGTGGAAGACGAAGCAACAGCACACAGTCTCTTTGTCCTCCGCTGAGGCCGAGTACAGGGCGATGGCTACCATTCTTTGTGAACTAAAATGGATCAAGGGGTTGTTGACTACTCTTGGTGTGACTTTCTCTTCCCCTATGGACGTTTATTCCGACAGTCAATCTGCTATTGACCTCGCTCAGAATTCGGTGTATCACGAGCAGACGAAGCACATTGAAATCGACTGTCATTTTATTTGTGATGCCATTCTTGAACGACTTATTCGCGCGATTCATGTTTCGACTACTAGCTACTCAAGTTGCTGATATTTTTACTAAGGCATTGGCGGCGACTCAATTCCAGTTTCTTCTTAGCAAACTTGGCATTCTCGACCCTCACGCTCCAGTTTGAGGGGGGGTATTCGGACCGGCCTAGCTTGTTTTGTAATATCGGGCTTAGTCCCGATAACAGAATGTATTTATATGCTTATGAATGAATGAGAAGCACAACATAATTTACACAAAATGCAACGCTTAACAATAATGCATGTAATGTCACAATTAGTTAAGGTGTAGGATACTGTGATACACCAAATAAACTTAAGAGTACATTTTCTCTCTACCACCTATTGTTGATAGAAAGATAAAAGTAGGACAATAATGCCACGATAAAAAACGATTTTTCTAATTAAGAATCTAAAATAAAGAAAAAAAGAGAGGAATATTTCACTTAATATGGAAAAAAATGAGTTGATACTTACAAATCTTATGTTATATCTTTTGATTGTTTCTTTATTTAGGTTATGATACACGTTAGAAAAACCGTAAAAAAAATGGTACATTACAGCGTCAAGTGTTATCTAATGCATGTACGAAGTATCATATTACACGTTTATTACACGCGCCAGACATGAAGTTTTGTACGATAATACATGCATATTTCATATCACGCGTTTATTACAGAGGCCAGAGTGCCAGACACGAACTCTTGTACAGTTATAATTAAATGCTTTATGACCAAGTAAAAAAAGAGCATTTAAATTTTGTGAAAGGGTTAAAAAAAGGTCAATAAAATATCAAGATATTTCCAAAAAGAGAACTGTTGCTGCCCTATTCTAAAGGGGAGGACCTTATTTTGGAGGGAAGCCAAGCATTATGCGAACATGAATCTGCATACATGACACAACTACAGAAAAGCTTTAGCTGGAACCTGATTATCCATTCTTCTCTTGGTCCTACTACTTTTATATATGTCTCTCAATCAAATTAATAATTCATGTATTTTATTTCTCCATGGGAATTTCAATTTAGGTATCAACATCGACAAACGGGTCATTCAGTTCGATTTTGTGAAAATATTTATTAAAGGAGGACACTGTTGGTCGAGTCCAGCAAAAGAGCTTAGTTATGTTAGGAGGAGGCTCGAGTCTAGCTAATGACTTTTTAAGTTCATATACATGTAGATGATTAAATTATCATTTAACCCAATAAGTATATTTAGTGGTTGATTGGTCGAGCCATTATTGATCATTGAGGATATAGAAGTTTATTACATTTATTGCACTTCAATAGTGGAATATGAGTTCGTGTAGTTCTTTGTGGTTCGGTTTGTTTCAAGTGTTTTATAATAGAGCTGTTTAACGTAATTTCAATTGGGTTTGATTCATGCATGTAATTTTGGTTTAGTGTCGGGTCCTTTTAGATCATGATGATCAAGATTTTCATTGTATTTATAGATTACTCCACAATTGTTTCAAGTATTTCTCGACATTAGTTTTCATGTAAAATGATTTCGATTTTAGTTTTATTGAACCAATGCAATTGAATATTAGGCCAACATAATTCAAACCGTGGATGAACTCAAATTACAAATCATGTCATTTAGAGTTAGTGGTTCAAGAGTCGGGTCCTTATGGATTATGATGATCAAGATTTTCATTATATTTATAAAATACTCCATAATTGCTTCAAGTTTTGAACCAATTAAATATCGGGCCAACATAATTCAAACCGTGGATCAACTCAAATCACACAAATCATGTCATTATGGAGTTACTGGTTCAGAATCATGTCCTTTTGGATCATAGTGATCAAGATCTTCATTATATTTATAATAAATTACTCTATAGTTGTTTCAAGTATTTTTTTCCACATGTGTTTACATGTAAGATGGTTTCAAATTTAGTCTTACTGAATCAACTGAATATTAGGCCGACATAATTCAAACCGTGGATCTACTCAAATCACAAATATGTCATTTTGGAGTAAGTGGTTCAGACTTCAGAGTCGGGTCCTTTAGGATCCTGCTAATCAAGATTTTCTTTATATTTATAATTACTCCATAGATGTTTCAGGTATATTACGACATGTGTTTTCATGTAATAAAATGGTTTTGGATTTAGTCTTAATAAACCACTTGAATATCAAACCAACATAATTCAAACCATGGGTCTACTCAAATCAAATTGTTTCAACTCCTATTCGAATTGTTTGCTTTAGGTAGTCTCATATTTTCATATAACATTTAGTTATGTTTAATCATTTAGATCGAATCAGTTTTGTCAAGTCTAATAACATAGTCAAACAAGTAACAGCTTGGGGCCATTATGCAGTTCAATTAACATAGGATGATTAACAATTTGGTAAAAAGTTGTGGCCCTTGCTATGTAGGTATAGGGTCCATAAATTCAAAGTAATGTATGTACGACCCTTTCGGTCATATGTAGCTCCGACATTGTCTCATTAATTGCGAAAGATAGTCACGGTGGACAGGTAAATGTATTCATATTAATAATCAATTTACATTCACAAATACGTCATCCAAATTCTAATTTAAGACGGGTATATTTATCTTGAACTATAAATAAGTCAACTAGCTAGATTGATGAAGTAGAATATAATGGCTACGGGATGATAAACTCTTGTCTCATTTACTCTATAGAATTGTATTTGACTTGTTTTACCAATAAGACGGATATTATCGTCCTAAGGGAGACCGACGAAATACGCCATGCATTCCCCCACCAACGATGTACAAACAATCAAGATAACTACGTACTTAAAGTTGTCTCCTAGAGTCCTAGACTCCTATGGTGAAAATTGCGAACAACGTGTTTGTTTCCTTCTTATTGCTTTTGTGTGTTATTCCATCTCAAATAAAGTGGTATTCATAATGTAAAGGAAGCTATTGGTATATCCTAAATATTAGTTTGAAATTGTAATTACATTAGTTATGTCTTTCTTTCTCTTCAAGTCTCATATCTTAAATATATTAGTTTTAGCTAAAGATTGTATCCTCCGTATCTTTCCTTATTCCTAGCGTAGCTATTGTATAAATACCGATTTACTATGGAATAATATACACAATTATTCAAACTCTTTCATGGTATCATTGAGTCAGTCACAATAAACGTTTCATCCGGCTAATTTTTTTTTCGAAATCCATGTCTCCCAACAGCATGCAAATCCCTAATCCCGACGAGCCAAACAAGCCCCTTTCCGTCATCCACTTCCAAAATTGCATCCAATTAACCGACACCCTAACCTACAAACAATGGAGTTTCCAAATCCGTGCCACCATGAATGGCCACTGCCTCTTTCCGTATCTTGATGGCACTCAAACTGCCCCACCCGTAACAATTACTACACCTGCCAAAACCGCAACCGACAAACCTGTTACCCAAGCCAACCCAGCCTATATGACTTGGTATCGTCAAGACCAATTCATCCTCGGTGCCCTCACTGGCACCCTCTCCTCCACTGTTGCCCCACTGATTGTTCATGCGACAACATCACATGAAGCATGGACAACCCTTTCCCGTACCTTTGCTAAAAAATCCTGCGACCGAAAGCTGCAACTCAAGGCTCGCCTCCAATCCCTTAAGCTAGGCGATGGCACCATTACGGAATTTATGCAAGCTGTAAAATCATGTACCGATGACATCGCTCAGCTTGACCGCCCCATGGACATTGAAGATATTCTCACTGTTATCTTTGATGGCCTTCACTACAACCTCTACCGACCTGTCATTGAGTCCGTCAAAGCACGCGATACTCCAATTTCATTCGAGGATCTTCACGAAAAACTGATCCAACATGAACTTACTGTCAACCGTGATACTTCCACCAATACGTTCCTACCATCCGCCAATGTAGCCCAAAACCGCCCTTACAATCGCCCTACATACACCCCTCGACCTCCAACATATCAACCTAACTATCCTCTTAAGTCGACCCCATCACCACCCCACTCCAACCCGGATTACAGACCTGCCCCATACAAGGGTCGTTGTCATTATTGTGACATCAAGGGGCATGTTGCCTCTGACTGTCGCAAACTCAAGGCTGATTTTCCTATGGTTGTCTTTCCGACTCGCCAATACCGTCCAGAAGCTCACACCGCCACCCATCTGACCCCCAACGTTCCCAACTCCTGGACCGTTGACTCTGGTGCCTCTCACCACATTACCCATGATCTTGACACTTTAGCTCTTCATAATCCTTATGATGGTCCCGACGACTTGGTAATTGGTGATGGCTCCTCGCTTTCCATCTCGCACATAGGTTCATTCACTCTCCCTACTTCTACTTCTTCTTTAATTTTTAACAACGTTCTCTGTGTTCCTAAAATTTCCCGTAATTTGTTGTCAGTCCCTCAATTTTGTCGGGATAACGATGTTGTTGCCCTTTTCTCACATAATTCGTTTGTTATTAAGGCACGCACAACGGGAGCGGTTCTTCTTCAAGGCCCGCTTAACAACGGCGCGTACGAGTGGATCCCACCGTCACCTCCTGCTCACGCTGCCTCCGTCTCTTTCTCCACATGGCACCACCGACTAGGACATCCGTCATCCGCAACATTAAAGCTTTTAAATTCTCGTTTTAATTTAAATATTTCCGATTATTCGCATTGTATTCCTTGCTTAATTAATAAAAGTCACTAACTTCCGTTTAATATTTCTACTTTATCATCCAGTGCCCCGCTTGATTTGCTTTTTTTAGATGTTTGGACTGCTCCTTTATACTCTTTCGACTTATACAAATATTACGTTTTATTCGTCGACCGTTATACTCACTATATTTGGCTTTTTCCGATCAAAAAGAAATCTGATACTTTAACTATTTTCCTCCGCTTTCTTGCCTTAGTAGAAAAATATTTCAACCGTTCTATTAAGCAATTTTACTCCGACAATGGAGGTGAATTTCAAAAACTCACTTCTCTCCTCTTAGACGCAGGAATCTCCCACCTTACGTCCCCGCCACACACACCCGAAAACAATGGGTTTGCGGAGCGTCGACACCGTCATATAGTCGAAACCGGTTTGTCATTACTCACACACGCCCAACTACCCCTCAAATTCTGGTCCTACGCCCTTACTACAGCCTCTTACCTTATTAACCGACTTCCGATCCCTACCCTTAATAATGATTCTCCGTATTTTAAGTTATTTAATCAACATCCGAATTACCAAAAATTGCACAGCTTCGGGTGTCTCTGTTTTTCGTGGCTCCGACCCTATACAAATCACAAATTAGATCCTCGCTCCATCCCGTGTGTATTTCTTGGATACTCTAATACTCAATCTGCCTATTATTGTCTTGACCAGTTGACCCATCTACGTCTCGAGTCTATACATCGCGCCATGTTCGCTTTGTCGACACTGACTTCCCCTACAATTCACTGCTCCACATTACTCCACCTCCTCCTACCTCGATCACCCAATGAACCTCCCTATAATTACCTGTAGTTCCCACCACCGTGCCCACTACACCTGTAACACTATGGATTTACGAGCATAGGTAGCTCGGCCGAGCTAGAAGTAGCTCGACCGAGCAGCCTGACACTTAGTAGAATTTTACGAGTTGTCTAGTTTCAAAAGTTCCTGGAACGATTTCAGTCGGCCGAGTCACTTTGACTCGACCGAGCTCAGAGTAGCTCGGTCGAGCCAGATGTAGCTCGACCGAGCCGACGGTCTGCAGATACGAATTTCCGGTTTTTGGACAATAAGTAT
>JAGPOY010003665.1:0-10418 GCA_018983105.1 Silene uniflora | reverse complement strand
AAAAAAAAAGCTTAGTAGTGCGTATATTTTTCATAATGACGAGTATCATTTATAGGTTTTTGGAACCATTTCTTAAGTAAACTATATTATACTCCCTCCAACTTCCTTTATTGTTCCCCTTTCATTTTTGCCCAAAAATTAAGAGAATCAATTTGGACCACACAATATACACGACCCCACATATAATTGATTTTTGACCACACAAACTTGTCTAAAAAAGGAAATAGGGAACAACAATGAAATTAGACCAAAAGGGAAAGGGGAACAATAAAGAAAGTTGGAGGGAGTACGTAGTATCACTCACATCTGTTGGAGTAAATTTGTACCGTTTTAAAATAAACTTTACTATATAACAATCTTTGAAAGTACATATACATTTTAGCATTTTATGATTTCAATCCAATTATTAATCTTTTTTGTGAGAAAGGCGCACCAGGAGTTCAAATTCTGTTTAGAAACCTTATAGAAATGAAAGAGTAAAATGAGAAAGACAAATATTACTGGGTTACACATTACATCAACATGTCTTGCTTGTGACGGTCACAAGCTTGTGACCTCTCACAAGCTTTCCCACTTGGTCTCCCACTTACCCCTCCCACTTGCCTTTATGTCTCACGTCACAAGCTTGTGACGGATTTTGTCCGTCACAAATGAGAATTTGTGCACATCAGAAAGTAATTTTATAGTACGAAAATTAGACATAAGAAGAAATATAAGAGAGGTCTTGACGAATTTCTAATAGGGATACTTTATTTTGAGAGAGGAAAATTATGCGTATCAAGTCGAAAGCTTGTCGTATCCAACTTATTAACTCGAAATTTTGTTGTGATAACCTTGTGTTTTAAATTAAGAACTTATTAGTTATAACATGAAAGCCATCCATTTAACTAAATAAGTAAAATAATTGCAAACTTGAAGCTTTATCAACACTCGCCGATTATGTTCATGAAACTATAGACAACATTACTGTATCATTGTTACTACATACTGAATAAAACTTCTAATAATTACATGAGTTATAAAAACATCGACGATTTTGAGTATTTCCTCAATATTTTTAGGAGTGTATTAAACCAAGTAAACAAGTAATCACTAAAAATAGCCTACCAGCTACACTTGTGCTATTTAACATCTTCAAGGGACAAATTATCAAAAACATTAACCAAGAGAGAAAATTAATTAGAACAAGTTAGAACCACAGAACTGAAAACCTGAAAATTTTACATTGACATCCTAGGCTGCTTCCTAGATTGCATAATATACACAGCATAAGCTATACCGAACTTTTGTGTTTCAATTTTGTACCATTAGGTTTAGTCTGGATGGAAAAATTGTGTACAATCATGAGGCGGTAGGATCAGGAGTGTGAGTTTCAGGTTGATTGGAAATGTTTGGAGGGACATCAGCTGTTTCCAAAGCTGTCGTAGGAAGCCCTGTCTCAACATCAGGCTGGCCAACTGAGTGAGATCGCCATATCCTCCACCAATGCAAAAACTCGCATAAGAGAGAACATCCACACATTGTAGCCCCAAAACCGATAAAGCTAGCAATTAGAATTGATACTACTGTTATTATGTGCACCTGTAACACCCACAATCAAACCAGAGAAGAACTTTCAGAATCATTATTTATAACTGATCTTATTGTAGTCTCATAGGAAATTAACGTACAGCGAGTCAAACAGCTTAACTGTATTACTCAGATTTGGCTGCAAGTGTCGGCGCAAGCGTGTGTCAGACAAGGCTGTTTTTTTACAGGGTTGTCTGACAAATCTGACAATGTCCATGATTTTTGGGCAGCTGGGCGAAAGGTAAAAATTAAGCCCTTCAAGTGGGTTTAGTGTTTTACATTTTACAATAGTCAACCAACAAAGTTCTAAGGGATTTCATGTTCACGCCCCAAAATAAAGTTTTCAAGTCATGTCTGCCGTGTTGTATAACAATGAGTGTCGTGTTGGCACGTGATGCACAAGTGCAGAGTCGTCACATTGCCTAGTGCACAAGCGGTTCACATCTAGTTTTTCACTATCAGTACCGCCGTCATATTGCCTTCTGCTCAAGTAGGTCTTCTTTATTTTGACAGCATGTACAAGGTAGACATTTTAGTTACAAGAAAACACTAAATCATAAACATGGGCGAATGTTTAAAATCTATGTGATCAGCAATTTTTTTTTTTGACAACAGGCTTCACTGGGAACAAATGTAAACAAAGACTCTCTACAGTAGGTAACACGGCTTCTATCTAACAATCATTTGATCAAACATGATTTTGACTGTTCATAATCGATGTGATCAGTAATTATTTTTTTGACAGCAGCGTATCACTGGGAACGAATGTAAACAGAGACCTTCTATAGTAGATAGCACGGCTTCTATCCAACAATCATTTGATCAAAGTCGAGTTTGAACGAGATGACCCATTTTGTCAGGGCACAGTTTTCAACCCATTTTAACAATTGAAATACTCGGACATGACACGTGAAAATTTAAGGGTACAGTACTTTTTTACATTTTATAGCATACAAAACAACTGAACGAAGTAACCAAAATTGAAAAGTTATGAAAGGAGTTGTTTACCACTGATGAAAAAATATGGGCCAAGGCAACCACCAATATGAATTGAATAGCAGCATATACCCAAATGAATCTTCTTTTCACTGAAAACAGGTTTCAAGTTAACAAAAGATTGAAAATTGAGGTGGACCATTATTGAATTCTAACAATGAATACATGCAGGAATTTTGAAAGTGAGCTATAAGGCAGAACAAACGTACTACGTACCCATTGTTGTTGCCATCATGGATGCAAGAAGACCCATGATACATGAAAATGGGATAGAAACAGCTATTGCGTTTGTACCCATGTTTTTAAGCTGCAAATGGAAAACATGTTGCATAAATATCCTTGGAAAAACAACGGAACACCTACCTACAATGAAACAAAGAAAAACAGAGAACAACAGCAACAGCAACAGCAACACCATTACCCGAGTGCCTCAAGGGCTCCCGCAGAGGAAAAAAAAAAAGAGAAAACACCATAAAAAAGCTGTTGCAAAAAAAAAGAAGATAAAACATAAGGGGGAAAAATCTAGAGAAGCTTACCAAAATCTGTTCAAGGAAACAAAAGTACGCAAGCATGCTTACGATTACAAGAACAGGGACATCTTGCCAAACCCTGGAATGCAAGAAAGAGTTTATGTTATATTATTATCTCTCTTCGCCTCATAATAATCGTGAAATAGTCGAGATATATCTTTCATGAGTATTTTTATTGAGAGGCCAAACTAAGCTTCAATAAAAGCAAATTCGAAAACCTCTGTTTCAAGTTGTCAATTGTTATGGTTACTGCCTCCAGGCAGCTTAGTGTATAGTGAACAAACTTTGATATCGAGAAATGATACAGGTAATGTAAAGCTCATTCAATGTCAAAATATTGTTTGATTTTTTCCCAGACTACAGAAGTCAACATCTCTATTTAGAAAAACGATCCTTGTGACTGAATTCTAAAGCAATACTAAGCTCTCAAACTTTAACAATTGAACCAAATTACAGATTTTTTCCAATCAGCTTTTCAACTGCATATGCTTGAAATAAGCTCAATCGCACTATTTGGTATTTAATCATTTTACACTACATGGACTAGTACTCTAGTATATGTTACAAACTAGAATGTACTGAAATGAAACTAATTGAAATCAAAGACTGTCATGAGGACAGAAGTTTTTCACTTGCCTGTATCCTGTTACTTGAGCTTGCTGTGCAGCGTTTCCTTGTGACTGAGCATTCTGAATTCGCAAAAGAGTAACCGGTAGGTTTTTAACCTCTTGTTTACATACTTCGCAAATCTTGTTACCTTTGATGCTAAACCATTTAACAGCACATTCCTGGTGAATTAGAGCGAGTTCCCCTTTGCAATCGCATTCCATCTTTAGTGTCTCTGAGCCTTCTCCAAGCTCAACAAAGCATATTCTACAAACAGCTTCTTCTTCAGGAATGTCTTCCCCGTCATCCTCATTACCTGATTCATACGCGCTATTACAGTAAGTTGTTACTCCCTCCATGTCAGTAAATAAGCCTCATTTGAATTTTTAATTTTTTATGTTACAAAAAAAAGTCAAATGAGACTTATTCACTGAAATAGAGGGAGCACTTCCTAACCAGTTGTCATATAAGATAATGGCTCTTTTGCTAACACTTTTAGGTTTAACGCATGTACCGTCAACAGTGGCAGTGCTTCCTCTTGATGCAATTGAAGCTCCTTCTTGAGCTCGGGGTGTTGGTATCACACGATACACTCCACTAAGAGATTCCCGCAGGCGTATGCTGCCATCTTTGTCGATTAATACTGGAACAGAACGTGAGCGATGCATGTGGAGTTGGGCTAGTCCTTTCTGTAAAGCAACGAAGTTTGTTACAAATCAAGTCCAAGAATGGGTCAAATTCATGAAAGAATATATCTGAACATTGACAAACAATAATGGCCAGCGAGTTACAGAGTAGATATAGTGTCGCCTACAATGGCCTTAATATATCCATCTAAACTAACAAACAAGATTTACAAAGTCAACGATTTGAGGCAATGGAACATTAAAATTATACTATGGTGAAAATGCCAAGACAAACAAAAATTGTACACTTCAAGAATTATGCTAACGAATTACTTTAAGCTGTCCTATCATGACAATTATTTCCGTTGCAAGTCTAGCAAAATATTCATTAGTCCTTGCCTTTTGGAGTATTTTGAAAAGAAAATATAGCACTCAAATGACCGCCACGTTTCTTATATTTTTAATCAGTAAGGATAAGTGAGTTTTAAATCTCGGAATCAGTCACGGTTGCATGTATCACTGTCTCGGCTTAATCTTGCTCAGGCGGCAATATCACCTCAAATGCTGTAGAATGTAGACGTGGTGATCTTGAAAACCTTTCAAAACGGCTGTATTTCGTAGTTGCAGGACTCGCCAACTCGTAGCCTTGATTTAATAACATTACATAGGACCCCCTCCCCCACCCCCACTCTGCCACAGGCAAAAGTTTTTAGAACACGAGGGTCATGTTGTCGTCATATATTTTCAATAGGAAAGAGTGAAAGACATACAATCAAGTCATTATTGGTTGCAGAACTAAGAGAAATAACACTTACATTGCTACCATGTGTTGACCCTGGATTAGAGTGAGAGATCGGAGTAGCAGGCAATGATGACGCTTTACTTTCTCTTGGTGTAAAAAGCCTCGAAATTGAAAATGTTCTCATCATATGTGGCCTCGCACCTCTTACTGATGAAGGAGATCCCAGGGCAAAAATGACATCCTTCTCAATGTCCGAAGAAGCATTCTTGAACTTGAAACTAAGTTTTGGAAGAAGGTTTTTGAAAGATGATTTGTTTTTGAACGTAGTGGAAGTTGAACAGCTGTTTGATCTACCAATATTAGGGCTGTGCATGGGTGAAAAATTTACTCTTTTAGGTACTGGACTTGGCACAGGAAGCATATTTATCTTTATGGAATCATCTGGAGAGCATTGAACAGTTATTGGTGGTATCTCCAAAGCAAGATTTTGTGTCTGAGGTCTTCGGTGCTGCCCAGGTGCACATTCTTCAGCTATTTCAGCTGATTCTCCCATCTGAAAATATAATACGTACAAAAAATAGGGAAATGCGTCAAAACGATTATAAGAATGTGCAGTAAGCGAGTCAGTTTACTGTTGAAATATCGAAAGTTTAAGGAACATCAATTGTATTCTTATTTCATCAAGCCGGTTAACAAACACTTTCTCGTGCTTTATGTTACCAACTTAGCAGCAAAAAGTTGGTTAAAACAGTCCTACAGTAAGACGGAGTAAGAAATTTAGATTTTGGAGTAACTTCCAAGATTCCGCATTGAAAACTCATCCCAAAACCTTGAAACTCGCTTTGTCCTACCATAGAAATGATTTATCCAAAACTTGTTCCAAATACCTTAAGGTGAACTTTTAAGAAAAACTGCCTGGCTAATATTGTTAAAATTACACAAGGACAAAATCAACATTTACAGAAGGTGACAGTATTAGCATCAGTTTAACAACCTTCACAACACGGAAAAAGAAATAAACACTCACGGCTACTTTGATTCAAATGCGGCTACTTGCTAATTGAATATGCTTTCAACAATAGACAAATGCTTGAGCTTAATAGGTGCCAATATCAAATGCATAAAAGATCACATATTACGGAAAAAACATCGTGTAAGCTGCTGAGATCATGCTTAAGCAATAACCACAGAATATTGTTTATCTAGGTAACATAATCACCATACTTATAATCACAGTACTTAATTGCAGCATATGAGTCAAGAAGTAAGAGCCATCATTTAGAACTGAAGTTCTTAGGCCAATTAGTGTCTTCTCAATGCACCAAAAGCCAATCAAATAAAAGAGTCAAAGTCTCCAATCATGATATAATTTATAAAGGACCCTTGAAAAAACCAGATACACCTACACAACACGAGTTTTACATCTACGTCTCACTTAGAAATAATACAAGCAAATAATCTATTGGAACCGAACTTGTTGTACAAGATTAACTAATATTATAAAGAGTATATATCTAAAAAAGGACATATCCATGCCTAACTCTTTGTCTCTGCATCCGTGTCTACATCATCCCTGACTAAAAAAGTAGTCTTATTCTTAATCAAGCTCACCTGCTTCTAATTAATATAACAGAAATGGTTTAGTACTAAACATTCTTAGTCAAATTCTCATGTAAGAAAGGCAAAAACATGGCCTAATCAAATATTTATGTAGCGTTCACAAATCTCAATGCGCACTAGAATCTTCCTTACTTAATCCAATACTCCTTCTATCCCGGTCATTTGTTGTGCTATTCCATTTTAGGGTGTCTCAATCAATTGTTGTCCTTTCAATTTTAGGAATGCGTTTGATGAGTAATTTGATCAGTCACACCCAATTTGGTCCACTTGTCATCTAATAATTCGCTCCCTCCTCTTTCCTTGGTATTTGTGCCAAACCAAAAGACTAATTGACTGGGACGGAGGGAGTACAAACTAATATATCATTCTCGTTACCAAGCCAGTTTTGTTCTGTTCAAGTGTTAAACTTATTTTCGTTAAACATCTTTCAATTAAACATGATTAGTATTCTAATCTATTTCAAACTATTGGGAATTAAGAAAAATGAATTGAAGATACAAGGCCTTTAAAACTAGCACAATACGAGTATCAACAAGACCATATGTCCATATCGACACAAAGGGTAACCTAAATCTGCGAAAATACGAGTATAGGGATGATAATACGAAAAACCAATGTAACAAATCATAGGTTTATGATTGCAAAAATAAAGGAATGAAAACATTTCAAGTAACACCCGAAATTTGCAGATGTCATCTAGCTTAGCTATAAACTCGTACAAAATGGGTTGAAAGCAAGAATGAAAGCTCACCATAGGACTCCCTTCCCTTCCCCTTAGTACACAAAAAAACACACACAATGAAAAGACAGAAAAACACACACTAATCATGTGCACTTGCTAATTGGGTGAATTATGAGCTTTAAAAGCAATCATAGAAGTAACAACCAGCTTTATTGCTATTCAAGCTAATATCCAGCCTAAAAGCCTTAAAATAATCAAATTATATTATTAAACAATTAATTTAATTTTCCAGAATTTTACTATACCTTGCATGAAAATTGAAGGGGAGGGGGGAACAAACTTTAACATGATAACTCAGAAGCAAATATCCGAACAATTATACAGTAATTTACATGACAGTAAATGGTATAAAGAAGAGAGAATTAAATGATAACCTGGTGGTCTGCAATAGTGGGCAATTCTTGATGATGATTATCAGGAAGAACAGGTAGTTGTTCTTGTTGATGAGTGCCCATTTCAAGTCAAAATTAAATAATTTGATTCTTAGAAAAAGAGAAGAAAGGTGGTGGCAAGCTTGGTTGGAGAAGAAGAAAAGTGATGGTGGAATAAAAAGGGGAGCAGTGTATGTGGGGTTTTAATGGAGGTTTTTATATATATGTATATAAGGAGTATATTTTTTGTATCTGTATATATAGTTTGATATTTGCTTAAATTGGGTTAATTCAGTGTGAATAATCAATCGGATTTTATGTAATTGGATTGGATTGCTATACTTTTGGTAGCAATGGAATTTAGAGATTTGCCGAACATACAAAAGTGAAGTGAACAGTGATGAAGAATGTGCCGCAGTCACGCTAGTCAGACAAATAGACTTAAAAACGTACTTTGCTACTTTGCCTATTGGCATCTGGCATGACTCTCACTCACCTTCCTGATACGTCCCATGTTTAAGACACTTTTAGTCTACCAATGTACCGAGGGGATATGTCCCACACACAATATTACTTCACTAAATCAATCTCCTTGTCACTATCCGTTACAAGCTTGTGACGGTCACTATCCGTTATAAGCTTGTGACGTATAGTGGCCTTCTCACAATATGCGAATGCGAGGGTTGGTGGGGCGCTCCACTTTCATTCCATCTGCCCTCCCACTTGCAATTGTGTGAGAGAGACATTATCCGTCGCAAGCTTGTGATGGATAGTGCCCGTCACAAATGAGAAATTGCGATATTACTATTTCCCGCGTATTTTTACGCATTATTTCCGATTATAACCATCACATTTATCACACACAAAAAGGACAACTTATTAATTAAAATCCTAGAAATCCCAAAAAACAACCACCACAGAATCCCAACCTGTCGCCATACCAGCCACCCCACAAATGACCAACGATAGAACGGGGTTCGTCGTTGGGACTGGAGAATGGGCGAAAGGAGGGTCGACGGATGGAGGCGTTGAGGAGGATAGAAGAGGGAAGAAGAAGGCATGGTTGCGCGCAGGGTGGTTGGTCGACGTCATAGGGGTGAGTTGACGGTGCAAGGGTGGTCGACGGCGCAAGGGTTGGTCGACGGTGTTGAGGGATGGGTGGTCATGGGTGGTGGAACGGGGGTCAGGGTTCATGGATGCGAGTAAAATTATGCGCGAGATTTAGTAATTACGTAAAATTATGTGTGGATGGGTTATTTGGTTCGATTTTGGATCAGGTTCTGATTCGATGTAAATTGGATTTATCTTAGTTTTGATTTCAATTTGATTCGATCAGATTCATTTCGGTTATCCACTTTTATTGGTTTGTGCACTTCGAGTTGGTTGCGTTCTGGTCAGGCCAATATCAATTCGGTTGAGTTGAGTTTAAGTCATAATTTTCTTGAATTCAGAGTAAAAAAATTTGCTTAAATCTACCTTATACTTTTTAGTTTGGATGTCCCTGTTTTGCCGCGCATGCGGGTCTTCTTTTGGCAATTATGTAATGATGCCCTTGCCACGAGAAGTAATATATTTCTGCATGGATGGAATTGACGGATTGGACTTGTCCATGATACGTGTCGTTATTGTACCAAAAATAAACCTAAACTACTAACAGAAGCAAGTGGTAAGTAGGATCGATCTCCACAAGGAGGCTATTTTCTATCTATGTGTTTTTGTCTGTCGGTAACTAAATCTGGGGGTTTTGTGATTCGATTAATTAACTAAATAAGATTATAAGGGAAAGTGAAATAAAAGCGAGAAAAATAAGTTTAAATCAGAGAGAGAGAGGAGCATGCAAGGGATTCGGTCCACCGTGTCGTCTACAGCTAGGGTTACTAGGCGGTTAGTTCATTGATAGGAAGGACAGGGTTGTCACCTTTTGGTCCTTAAACCCGACTATATCTTTCGATCTTAAGTCGTCCTAAGTTCTTCCTTACTTAACTTTCATCCTCATAAGAAATTACTTATTACAATCAAACAAGCCTTACCCTACCAATCTTTCGATCTAGGTCGGAGATTAACTAATCGTAGGGTTTCCTGCGTGCACTCATTCAACCGAAACAACAATTATATTATTTGATTATAATTCCTATCGTGAAACTATCCTACTCGTAACATCTAACATGCATTGACACGACTTCCCTTATCCTTGCATACGAAGAAATTAGCTATGCATATTATAACTAACAACAACAATAACTAATGTAATAGTAACCATTATAAACGAATTAAGAAGAAGAAATAATACCTAAGGAAAAGAGATTCGGATCCAAAGAAATACGGAAGAGATATCAAAGATATGAAAGAGAGATTGATAATAATTAGAAAGATATTAAAGTCAGAGATCTAAGGTAAAATTCTAGATTAAATTCCCGGTCTCTGATCCCCTTTTAGGTCGTAAGACCTCTTGTGTTTTTATAGTAAAACACGCACACACGAAATAAAACCCTAGGTGCTTTCCTAACGTAGCTAATCTTCTGGCAACCTCTCGATCGAGCATTTGGAGTTCTCGATCGAGGCATAATCCTTAGCAGCGTTCTCGACCGAAGAGTGAGGCTTCTCGTTCGAGACCTT
>JAGPOY010003664.1:6677-19539 GCA_018983105.1 Silene uniflora | reverse complement strand
GAACGCTAATGATACTCTTCCATCTTTTATCTTGTTTCATTATTCTCCCGTACGTACATAATACATACCATACCTTTAAAGGAGCATTAATTGGGAGGCAATGTCCTTGATGACCTAATAATTTCACCTCCAATTTCTAGCAACATTACTACTACACATCATATGATTTTGCACAAATTCTGACAACCTACCCTCTAGGTCACAAATTCTTTAAGGACATATTCGTCACAAGTTTTTGTGACGGACCAAATATTACCCACTTGAGTAAATAAAGACAAACACTCTGTGATTCCCTAAACTTGTCTTATCTATACAGGTGGGAGATACTTGATCCGTCATAACCTTGTGACGGATATACCCGTCACAAGGGAGACTTATTGCCTCTAGGTAGCACCAAAACGGACATGGACAAGGGCACGGGCACGTAAATGTGATACGACATCCCATAAAATTTAGGACACGTGACACGCTATTTAAATTTAATAAAATATACTCCGTCCTATTCATAAGTGTCCTATTGTCCATTTCCGTTTATTCACAATAATGTCTCATTATCTATTTTTCGTAAGGTTTTTGCCTATGAAATGATTATGATACCCTTATTACTTTTCACTTATTACCACCAACACAACCTTAACCCATCACTTTTCATATATTATTTAAGTCACTTTCTTCTTAATTACCCCCAAAACAATACAAAATAATAAAGAACTATATTCTTTAATATTTGTGCCCAACTCACAATGGGACACTTATTATGGATAAGAGGGAGTGTATATTTTATGATTATAAATAATGTTTGATTTCTATTTAAACTGTATTCTCAATTCCTACCCGAGCCCATCTTTTAATCAATCCCTTCTGACATTTTATTCCTCGTTTAAACTATAATATGTTTAGGCGTGCGTCCGACAAATGTCCGGTGTCCGACACAGCGTCGGAAACAGAACGGCTAATTAAGTGTCGTGTTCGTGCTACCTAGCCTACACTTGATACCCCACTTCCAACCAAAATTTTCCCTAAATGATTTACGACATTTTTCGTCTAACTGTAATCTATATAGACTACAATTGCATTTAATTCTTGTGCTTCCTTTGGTCACCTTTATAAACTCTTTTGCTCTTCATTCATTCACTCATATCCAAGCACAAACAATGTTATAGCCTTTGTTTTAAGCACATTTTTTTCCAAAAACAACTTGGAAATTTCAAACCAAGAAATCCCATCTTTCTCTTCTTTTAGTATCTGCAAAAAAAAAATCTTTCCCATCATATTGGAAATCTCGGAATTTGATTCTCGACCTTGCTTTTGTCAAACTTTTTAAGAATTGTATTGGTTTTAACTATACTCACAAAAAGACAACGAAACGCCAGTACAAACATATTATATTCACTCAATTATTCGATAAAGCGATCAACTAACCCTCCGTAAAGAAAACTAAAGATGGTCGCGCCCTTAGCTAATTGGCCATGGGAGTTTTTGGGATCTAACAAGGTATGAAATCACTTTCTATTATCCCATTTTTTCTGACTATTATTTAAAAATTTAATTTATATATTTTAAATTTTGTAGTATGTGCTATATGGACCGTTTATTGCACATGTATCAAATCTATGGTGGAAGGGAGATAGCATAATAGATACATGGTGCTTCCATCTCCTTCTCTTGTGTCTTCTAAGATATGCCATCTATCAAACTTGGCATACTTTTTGCACCATGCACGTCCTTAGCTATAAGCGAAGAATCAACCAGCAAGGTCTTGATTTTAAGCAGATTGATCATGAATGGCATTGGTACGTAATATTTTTTTCTTTAGACAAGCATTAAAATATGTACTTCCTCCGTTCCGGTCATTTGTTTACACTTCCTTTACTTTGTGAGGGGGAAATAAGGGAAGTGTAAACATAGGGGCCGGAACGGAGGGAGTATTAAGTTAACAAAAATTTCACTTCATTCTACTGCTCCCTCCGTCCCGATCGTTTGTTATATATAATTTTTGGCATAAAAATCAAGGAAATGATATCTTCACTTGTCCACTTTACATGTACAATTGCTCACTTGTATAAAACTAACCAAAATTAAAAATAGATAACAATTAAGTAATATATTCCAAAACGAAAATAAATAACAACTGACCGGGATGGAGGGAGTATTGTTTGATTGTTTATAATTTCTTTCACTTTGGATCTCACTAGGATTATGACATTCTTAAGCTAGTAGTTTCCTTAAAATACAATTTTTTAGACACACCATACATGTGAAGTAACTACCTTATCAGAAAATTAATGGTTAGAAGTGTTCCATGCATGATGGAAGTCCATAACTAATCAATGACAAAAAACCATAATACCAACTATAGTAGTAGCGGGTCAGAATTTGAACCTATCATAGGCGAAAAAGTTCATCAGCAGAGCGAACAAGTGATGGTCTAAGGAAAACCCGGAAAGATCGAAAATTTTAATTAAAATCTTATTTTCATCATCGAGCAGCAGAGGCGAGCCTCCTTTCTAACCATTCCCTAACTCCGCCACTACTAGCTAGCATTTTTTTATTGTTTTTTTTTTTTTAAATTATTTTGCTTTTATTTAATTCGACATGTAAATTTTCTTTTTTTTCTTTTTTTCTTATGATTGTAGGGACAATTTCATAATTCTTCAAGCTCTTATTGGTGCCTTAATGTTATACAAGTTCCCATCTTTAATCAATTGGACAAATGTTTGGGATACAAAAGGATTAATTGTGGCACTGCTCCTTCACATGCTTGTTTCAGAACCTCTATATTATTGTATCCACAAACTTCTCCACAATCAACAATTTCTCTATGATTCTTACCATTCAATGCACCACTCTTCCCCTGTGCTTCAACCCTTTACAGGTAACTTACACTTAATGCTTTTTTTAACAAATAAATTGAAATTGTGCTTTTTATTTTGAAATGATTGAAGAAATAGTGATAAAATAGCCATTTTAATCGGTATAATGTAAAGGAAATGAAGATAATTTAACGAGTATTATAGAGGCAGGGGCGTCTAGGCCCCTTGCAGCCACGACTACGAGCATGGGAATCGGGCTGCTGGCTTTGGTCACCGATTTTACAAGCTTTATTGATGAAATTCAATACAAACTATCATAGAGGACGACAATTAAAAAAAAAATCATTTTCATCTTTTAGTTGTTAGAGTATTACTCACTCCAAGTCTGCCTATAGTTCCCCTTTCTCTATAATATGTGAGGAGTATTATAATGAAAGGGGAACTATAGGCAGACTTGGAGGGAGTACTATGTTTTAATGTTAGTTGAAACTTTGTATGTAGTTGAACATCTAAAGTAAGGCAAACATACGAAAAGTATAAAAGAGTACTCCCTACATTCGAAAGTAACTCTTTAATTTAATTTTCGAACCTCAATTATAGCTTTATCTAATTATAGTCATAATAGCAAAATATTCAAAATATCAAATCATATTTATTACCCTCTAAAATCAAGAAAAAAATGCACTAGGTATTTGGCCTAACAAATTGCAAGTATGTCATTGTCTAGCAATATATGGTGGTATATTTCCCAAGATTTGGGCATATGACCTAATAATCCTTAATTAGTTCTATTTTAATGCATTATTTTGTATGTTTGTAACCCTATATCACTATATGGAACCCTAAATTGTACACGTTTGTATTCTATATAAAATAATGCAGCTGGGAATGCAACATTTTTGGAGCATATATTATTGGTACCAATCATGGCAATACCATTGGTGGGATCCTTTGTTGTGGGACATGGCTCAATAAGCTTGATTTATGTCTATGTTTTGGCCTTTGATTTTCTAAGATGCATGGGTCATTCCAATGTTGAGATTTTCTCACACAAGTTCTTTGAAGCTATTCCTCTCTTTAGATACCTCATCTATACTCCTATGTAAGTTTGCTCATCTTTCGGCCACTAGGTTGTAAATGTCGTCTTAACTTAAAATAATATTAACCAAGAATCTATGTATGCCCAAATTATACCCAATTTTTTTTTTAAAAGAAAAATCACAAGTCACTAAAATAATTGGGTGGTGGATGGTAGTTGTAGTTTATGATTTTTGAATGTGATAATTGATTGTCTACCATTCTCTTGGTATTTCTCCCTCTTAAATATTGATGGAAGATTGCTCCATTACTTGCATCCACAAAGTTTTCTACCGAGTATAATTTATGAGGAATTTTCCAACATGTGTTTCTACTAGGACACATGTTAGAAAAACCTAATTTATAAACACATCAAGCATTTTTTTTCACTCAATTATTTCTACTTTCTTTATCTCATTTATAACACGGAGTATTTATTTTTGACTTTTTCAGTCAATAATGACGACGACCTTAATTTCTCACAACATAAATTCATTACAGCCGAATTTTGTTCTTTTCTTACGTCTCAAGAACAAATATATTTACTCGACGTTGAAATGCAATACAAAATAATAGTATTAGAATTTTAAAACGCTCAACTATTATAAATGTCGGACTTTAAAATGTAAATGTGCAACTTTTTATGGAAAAAAAAAACAGATATCACAGCCTACATCATTCGGGGAAAGACTGCAATTTCTGTCTATTTATGCCACTTTACGATCTACTGGGCAATACTCTGAATGAGAAGTCTTGGGATCTCCAAAAGCAGACCAGTTTAAATGCAGGTTTGTTTTACTCTTTTTCATTTTTCATTGTTTTAGGAAACATTTCCTATTTTGTCAATTTTCCTTTACTTCTCATTTTACCGTTTTCATTTAGTTTCACCAATTATGTTGAACATTATTTGGAAAAGTTAGGTGACAACCTTTTGTAGTTTATGATCAATTGCTAATGCACATGGGCGGGACGACGAGGACTAGCAGAGGCAGTCGTTCCTTCAAACAATGAAAATTGGAATTAGATACAAAGTAGTTTGCTTTATTTCATTACCAGTTTGCGCGCCTCTTAGACATATTTCACTAGCTTACGCTTAAGTCCTAGTTCCCGAATTCTAACATGATTACGGTTGATTATGCAGGGAAAAATGTGAAAGTGCCGGACTTTGTGTTCTTAGCACATATAGTGGACGTAACATCGGCAATGCATGTACAATGGTTATTCAGAGCGTTCGCATCGAAGCCATACACCATCCGTTGGTTCCTCATTATCATCTGGCCCATCGCGCTCATGGTCATGTTCGCTATGTGGGCTTGGGCTAAAACCTTCGTCCACACCTTTTACAACCTCCGTGGCAAATTGCATCATACTTGGGTTGTACCCAGATTCGGTTTTCAGGTATGATACACGGCTTTTACAACCTCCGTGGCAAATTGCATCATCTGGAAGATTGACGATTGATATATTGATGAATCGCGCTTGTTTTTTACATTTGTTGGGCAGTATTTCCTGCCATTTGCGACAAAAGGAATCAACAAGCACATAGAACAAGCTATCCTTAAGGCAGATAAGATGGGTGTCAAGGTTCTTAGCCTTGCTGCTCTCAATAAGGTATATATTTACATAGTATCGTCCAACCCAGTTCTCGACGTAACTTTCATTATTGATCATTTAAAGATAACATTTCTACAATTTCAAACTAAGTAAAAGGCTGTACCACGTTCAATAACAGCGACATATTTAGAAGACAACCGATTCAATTAGTAGTTTTTTTTTTTTTTTGGTTTCAAACTTATATTATGTCTTTACTAATGAATTGCGATTTTGGGAACAGAATGAGGCACTAAATGGAGGAGGAACACTGTTTGTAAACAAACATCCTAATCTAAGATTGCGTGTCGTTCATGGAAACACATTGACTGCCGCCGTAATTCTTGATCAAATCCCTAATGATGTTGAGGAAGTGTTTCTAACTGGAGCAACCTCTAAACTTGGCAGAGCTATTGCACTCTATCTATGTCGCAAGAAAATTCGTGTTTTGGTAAGTCGTCTTCCCATCATTTCACATTTTTACTTGCTCAATTTTGATATACTACATTAGATATCCCTTATTGTTTTCATTTTCTTCAATTAAATTGTTGCAGATGTTGACACTATCAACAGAGAGGTTTCAGAAAATTCAGAAAGAAGCACCAGTTGATTTCCAAAAGTATTTGGTACAAGTGACGAAATACAACACCGCAAAGAACTGTAAGGTATGATCTCAGACACCTACCACTCTCTCGGTTAAAGCAATTTTGCGCCCAATCTAGAGCCAAGTCCGAGCCTAAGTCAAGCATGTTTTAGGCTCGGCCAGTTCCGACTCAACCCCAAAGTCGATCTCAAAATTTCAATCTGAATATGATATACTTTAGACCCGTAACCAAGACTATAAAGACATTTCCTGTCTCCTTGTTAACACGGCAGAGAATTTAAGTGCAAAGAATGGTAGTGAGTTGGCGCTATAAATCCAAGGAACATGTAACATGCATACTTATTTTCTTTTTGGTGTAGATCATCCTGATTAGTTCGGATTCGAGTCGAGTAGCATGTAACATGCATATCCCATAGCTAGGGCCGTACAAATTCTGATGTAATTTAAGAGTAAATTACAAATAACTCTCTTATATTATCATGTTTTTTAAAATAACTCCCTTTTATAATTTTTTATTCAAATAAGTCCCTTATAAAACTTGTTTTTCAACAAATCAATGCATCTTCACTGGAACTAGATTTATTTTTTATAATTTGATCGATTTACCGTTCTTATTACGTAATCCCTACATCGCTACTATGTATCCATAACCCGTGACCAATTCCAGATCTCTCTCAAATATAATACACTCAAATAATACACTTTGAACCAAGAAGAATGAAGTATAAATGCGTCATTTTGTCTTATTTTAAAGAATAACATAGTGAGTAAATGGGCGGAATAATAATTTAACATCTTATATAAGTGAAAAATGAAGGAAAAAATGAACTTTTTGCCGGAAAATTCAAATATAAGTGTCATTCCGGTAAAATAGCCATTGATTTGTATAAAAACATGTTTTAAAAGGGAGTTATTTGAATAAAAAATTATAAAAGGGAGTTAATTCAAAAAAGTCGATTATAAAAGGGGGTTATTTATAATTTACTCGTAATTTAACATGGTTTAAAAAAACAGGCATGGATAGTTGGAAAATGGATAACACCAAGGGAGCAGAGTTGGGCACCACCAGGAACACATTTTCATCAATTTGTGGTTCCACCAATCTTGCATTTTAGAAGAGATTGCACTTATGGTGATCTAGCTGCCATGAAGCTACCCCAAGATGTCCAAGGCGTTAGTAGTTGTGAGGTAAATCTATGCAACTTGGAATTTTTATTTACAAATATGTTACTATTGCATAATAATATAAATACTCGTCACTCATGTCTTATTCGTAACATAAATACAAGATTAAAGAAATACGGTTAGAAATATTTATACTTGTTTTTTTTTTTCGAACTTATGAGACAAATATAGTATGTTTTGAACGGCATGAAAACGAACAAAAGTATAAGGTGGGTAATTCTAATGACTTCTGAATATGTAAATTATATCAAATACGGAAGGTATTTTTGAAACCGACAAAGTACCATAATCCATAATAGGACAATAAAAAGTCGTTTAAAACACAAATGCTAAAAGGAGTATTATTGTATTAATCAATTTTTTTTAAAAAAAAGAAGTCAAATAAGAAGTGCACATTTTTCAAATTTTCAATAAATAGAAGACAATAATACACACGGAAGATAATGATATAAGAGTATAGGACACCTTTTGATGTATCATCGATTGATAGCAACATTGTTTAGAGCTTAATTAAGATAAACCAACTAAATTGATATGAAAAGTTGGCGTATTTTAAAGTATTAACAATTATGTGTAACTAACATTGTGTGTTGGATTCATATTGATCTCACAATATAAATAGGTCACATTTATGAGGACTTGCTTTTGCAATCCAAACTCTAATTGACAATTATATGTAAACTAACATGGGTGTCCCATTAGTTTTACACTAACATATTCCCTAGACTTTTCTTATTATATTATCCGGAGTAGCAACACTCGAACGTCGGTTTGACACTTGAACACCTTATTTTAAGTCAATGGTATGCAAAAGCCTAATCTGACACTTAAACACGCACCCATGCAGTATACAATGGAGAGGGGAGTAGTACATGCATGTCATGCAGGAGGAGTAGTGCATTCACTAGAAGGCTGGACACATCACGAAGTTGGTGCCATTGATGTTGATCGGATTGATATCGTCTGGGAAGCTGCTTTAAAGCATGGTCTTAAACCAGTTTAGGTTTTAACTATATATACCATGAAATTGAAATTGAAATTGAAATTGAAATGGAAATGGAAATGGAAATTGAAATTTATTGTCTCACCAATTGCAAGTCCGAAACTATTTTTTACATATAAGTTGAATACGGATCGAATGGATTAGTAATTAATCGATTTAGAATAGAGTTAAATCTAAATTAATTTCATGTATGAAATTGTAATAAAAACGATTTACCATTGTATTTGCAATGAAATTGTTATTGTTTAGTATGAAATCTACAATTAAATTATACTCCCTCCAAGTCTGCCTATAGTTCCCCTTTCTCTATTATATGTGAGGAGTATTATAATGAAAGGGGAACTATACACAGACTTGGAGGGAGTAGTAGTTTGTTGCTTATCTACAATGAAGGATTTAGATAAGTTATCAATTCAAATATTTTCGGGTTTGATTTTATTTGCCATGTATAGTTCCTTTGGTGAGTTCGTAAGTTCTTACAACTCTGCTGGATATGGTAAGTTCCCAATAGGTTTGTGTACTAGTTCCTACTTCCTATAGCGGGAGTTGTGGGTTATGAAGATGCGCACTGTAGTACTCCGTATATCTCAGTATGAGGATAAACAAAGGTCTTCCTTCTCAGTTCTCAATGCGCACGCATTTTTCAGGCAATATTAAATACACCCTCCGTTTCAATTATGAAATGACTGTTACAGAGGGAGTACTATTTCAAGAACCCAACTCGAATAGTGGAAAATGGGACATGTTAAAAATACTTCTCACTTCATACTTCACCCTTCATAGTCTTTCTTCCCTTCTCATTTTTTGTAGTTTCTAAGATGTCACTTTGACCAATTTTTTTTCCTATCTCTGTCATTTTTTGTTAAAATGAAGATTTTTCTCTTTTGTATCCCTATGTTGCATTTTCTTATCTATATCCCTAATTTTTCTTCGTCGACATGTACCCCTAGTCCCCTATCCTTCTCAGTTATTCTCAGAAATAGCGGTGCCATCTCTTTTTCTCTCACTTGTGTCGTTAGTTGCTTCCCTACACCATAACAATTACCTTCATCTCTTATCACCATCCTCACCAAATCTCCCTATTTCAATTCATCTCTTTCCTTCAACCACAATCTCCGAGGACCATCTAAATTGCTTAGCCCCAATTAGAACAACCCCACAACCAAATTTCCCGAAGTCCACAATAGCCAATTACCCACTTCTCAACCATTTCCTATCCATCGCTAAAAAAAACCCCTAATTCCTAAAGCTTACACCCACACGGCCACACTATCAGCTCCATTTCCACCATTAAACCACCACCACCAATCTGGCGATCTTCTCACTGTCACCATTTTCAACATCATTACGAACCATCAAACACCATAGGCTAGCCTTAACCAACTTTGCCCAGCCGTGGTAGTTCTATAGCAAACGACAAGAGTGTCCTAGGTTTATGGGCAGCACTTGGATTGTGCCAGGGTGGGATAAGTTTGTGGGTTGTTTTAGGCTGGTTAGGGAGGGTGGAGAAGGAGCTATGGATGTTGTGCTTTCATTGATGCCAAAATTGGTTACAGGTGGAGTGATGGTTGATTAAAGGTTGACATCGTGTCTTGGTGAATTGTACGACATGGAGGTTGACTTGGTTGGTTTATGGGATGATCATGATGGAGGGAAGTGACTAATGGGTTAAGTGGGAAAAATATTGCAAAGTCACGTTTGTGAATAAGTGGGAAAGCACACGGACATAGACGGGGATAAAAGAAAAGCAGGGATACAAATGAGAAAACACAAAAACACACAGGCTCAAATGGGGAAAAAAAAGACCCTTTGTAAAAGAATTTTGAATAATGAATTTGTTTTACCTAGGCTGCCAGACTCTAGAGGACCGTTTGCATTTGAAGAGATCAACAATTTAGATTTCCATTGACCATGATTGACCAAGTGTTGACCTTTTTTTCTCAAAAATAAAATACAAAAAGCATTAACAAGTATTTTTCAAAACACTAATTTAAGCTGTAGGAGAGGGTGAGTGAACCTTCCAATAATGAAAAATTGAAAAACAAAGAATGATCATATACAATTATAAGAAAAGACAAAAGAAACAAAAGCACACAAATATACAATGATGAAGACGCATTAATCACAGAAAACAAAACGTAACCTGGTTTGACGATCTACAAGTTGTATCGAACAGGCAAACCTAACCAAAGAAGGAGCCTTCTGGGCCTGTTCAGAAACCTGGCTTCCCATGCTGCTTCAGCATTTTCATACACAAACCCACTCTTGTAATATAGCTTCTTCGCCGGTTCATTGTCAATAGCAACATGAATGTACAAATCAGATATCCCTGAGAGGAAGAAGTTTAGGCATCAAATTACTTCATTTTGACATGATATTAATCAAGATAACGGACATATTCGAAGTCATTCTCAACTTAATTTATGTCTGTCGTCATTATAAAATAGTATGGTCCCAACAGACAACTACATTTTAAATATTAAATAATTCCGTGTTTACAAGTTAGGCTATTGTTTTTTTCTTGGTTAGCCTTAGGATAAACCGAAAAAGGACGGTTCGATATAAAGTTGTTCATTATATACAGTGGCAATACCCCATTGTTCAGCAATAGACTTTGCTTTTGAGATGAGCTCATAACCAAGACCATTTTTGTGCAATTCTTTGGCAACACAGACATTACTCAAGTAAGCCCTCGCAAAATCAGTTCCAATACCCTGCAAAAGGAAAAGTAACATCCTCATTTGTGAACCAAAACAAACAGTAAAAGATTCCTTCAACAATAGATACAAAATCAGTGAAAAGCAAGCATTCGGAACATTTTGCGGAAGAAGGAAAAAAAATCATGTGCCGATAATATAATGTAGAACGGCATGAAATTTAAGTAGATGATTCCACCATCTCTATAACCTCTAAGGAAATGCAGCTTATAAGTTATAACTAGTCCTTTTTTGTTTCCTTTCCCTCGAGAAGAAGGCATGTTATAGGTTCATCATGTCCTTTGGACGATTTCAAGTGTTTTCTAACAAAAAAAGCTTATCTAACAAAAATAGGAGAAAATAAAACAAGCACAACATTCTGAATCAAAACCCCCCCTTACTGCTTTTTGAACTCAAATGAAGTAGACAAGCAAGTAGAATTAACAAGATTAAACTAAGAAAGAAAAACACAACGAATGAAAGATAAAACGAAAATCATAAAATCATTATCATCCCAAAAAGTAGTAAATAAACAAATTATATGATACAAACCAGAACCAACCAGAAGTAGTTAGTGTTTCATATTAGGCACTGAGTATCTCATAAATGAAATGAAGACAGCTAGAATGCAAAGTTACCTGCGGTTTCATCCCTGCCATCTCATCAGGAAGCTTGATACACTGATTTAGGTCAAGCGTCCCGACAACAACTCGCTGCTCTCCATTATGAGGAAACTACATGTCGAAGAGTGAAGAAAGGTCAATGACTCGTACAGAAAATTCAAGAGTACCCAATCACACATGTTCCGCACCGGGAAAACAATTAAGATATAGATTTTCCACTTTAGATAAATACAAATGACATGATGCAGCACATGCAGTTGCAGTAGATAGCATTTCTAGGAGTTCATACAAATGCATATTAATAAATTAATGAGCCTGAATACAATGTTCCCCTCCAATACAATCAAATCTTCCATTCCCACTTTTTGTATCAAAAGCTTCAGAACTTTCGTCCTAGATGAATTAAGAACATATGAGAAAATAAATTATGGCACCACCACGGTTACAATTGTTTTAATCCAAAACCATTCAAAAATTTGTACCAACGGAAAAAAAAAACGTACTCCCTCCGTCCCGGTCAATTGTTATCCTTTGGTTTTGGCACAAAGACCAATGAAAGAGGAGGGGCCAATTATAAGATGACAAGTGGACGAAATTGAGTGTGAAATATCAAATTGCTCATCAAAGTATGAACTTGGAGACCACACAAAGTCAAAGGGAAAAATTGGATTGGATTGAAGAAAGTATATTGTCAAAATTATCAATGCTATAAAGATTCTCATGGCGAGCTGGAAATCAACAGAATATAAACCCTCCCATTTTGTCTGACCCATGAGAAAAGTTAAGGCTTCCTTTGTTAAGGTGAAGACAGACATTTTTCCAGTGAGTTTGCTGTTAACCTTTTCATCGTTGAAGAGTTGAAAAACCCACGCAGTAAAATCTGTAAATAATTTACAAGCCTGCAAAACTGTAGATAGATGACAATGGTTCAAATGCCGATGGTACATTTATTTGCAATGCAATTCTCTCGCAAAATTACACTTTATACTGCAATGGCGCAATGTTGAAACCTTCACAGACTTTGCCCAACCAGCCACTGCTAATATCTCTCTATGACAGATTCCTCAGAAAAGTGAGTCATACTCAAAGTCTTGTCGCGAAGAGAAGATCCCACCTTAATCTAACAACAACCGAACAGTCTTTATCACACTCACACATTTTGAATGATTGGTGTTTGATAACTTTTCAATGTTTACCAGGAACGACCGAATAACAATTCCACTATCGATAGCATTAAAGAGGGGACTAGATGTACGGCATGTATCCGCAAA
>JAGPOY010003663.1:0-12863 GCA_018983105.1 Silene uniflora | reverse complement strand
ATCTTTCCTTATTATGATAATATTATTATCTGGACTTAAATGCGCGGTATATATGCGTGGAAAGATAATATTATCATAATTTAAGTATAATCATTATTCAAGTAATTTATTCCGTATTTCTTATTCATTCTGATATCCCTAATTTTTCATATTCGATCAGGCGAAGAAGTGTGCTTCTACTATATGGAAAGAGCTTTTGGAATCTGTAAGTATTTCCGAGTGTCCTTTTATTATCTTCTGAAACAATCTCTAAAATAATTCAATAATAACGCGAAATCAGTAGACAAATCGTTTTTTTTTTTCCTGAGCTCGTATGTTTTGTCTTCAGGAGAAGATGGTATTTCTGAGCAAGGCAGCTAAAAGATCGAAGAAAAACCAGTCTTGTTATAATGCATTGAGCATGTGGTATATACCAAGATCATATGTTCCGATTAATGTGCCATTTGTAGGGCAAGTATCTTTTGATCCCTCAAACATTCGTCCTCGATCATATGCCTGTTCTTTGGCCGGTCTCTTGACTACTGTAAAGAAAAGGGAAATCGTCAATTTGGTGTCCTCAGACTTGAACTGTAATATTTGAGCATTTTGTGGTGGAATTATTTAAATTATTGAGATGCATCATAGGTTAAAATGGCGCAAAACGCGACAAAAACAGTACTTCTGTTAGTTCTGTATGTATGATGATTGAGTTATTTCAGAGAACCTAAATTCAGTTCAGAAAGCTCTTGGAAACGGATGTCGATGCCTGTAAACCATGCCCGATAAACCCTTTGTTCACCTTGATGATTGAAAATTGTGGCCTCCTAAGGAATTTTATTGTAATGGATTCCTTTATTTCTTTCTCCAAACACCATCTATAATTTTCACACCAATAACACATTATTGGTCGTGTTCTCAACATTTTCTTTGGTAAAAGGTCGTGTTCTCAACATGTAGAAGGTTATGTACATCTGATCCCCGCCTTTAAGCTAGCCGGCCTACCGCTTGTAGGAACCTTTTGGGTTTGACATTATCGTTATTGTTCTTGAAGTCAATAACTACTTTGTAGAAAAATAAGGAATATAAATAACCACACGTACCAAAAACAACCACGATCATTAACAAATCTGATTTGAGACGGTATTTCAAATCCTGATTACTAATGCCTCATCATAAAAACTCTATTTTTATTTCACCGCATCTCGGGATTAGCATTACGCGTTCACCGGAACATAACTTGAGGCCCGGTATTTCGCGGGAATTTTGTTATGATTTTTTATTTGTTTAATCAGAGGTTAATTGTGTGTGGAGATGGATTAATTTCTAAGATTGATGCAATTTTTCTAATTTTGATTGATGATTTATTTATAATAATGAAATCTATGTTTTTGTAAGTAAGATGGAATCAGTTTCCAAACCGGATCTTAGGGAATTGAAAATGAGGAGAGTCGAACGTGGTAAAAGCTTGTTAGACAGATTATGGCGAACCTTTAGACGAGGGCCTGTAACTGCACGACCTAACGACGGATACTGGAAACATGTAGAGGAACTTATTCCAGGGATCATCGACCAAAACAAACACAAGGTGGTACATAATATGTTATTTTTTGACGAATTTTTGATTTTTCGTGATTATCCTAATTTCATTTATTTAACCTAACAGGATAGCCCTCCTGTGGAACCCGTGGTGCTGACAAAGCTGATTGTCCATGCCGTTGCTGGTTTGCTCTACTATCAGACACATAGTGTCAAAGGCGAGGACGGGGTTACTAATCTCTATGAGGCAAAGGTGTGGTACAAGGTTGCTAATTTGGGCACTGAGACACTTTATTTCAACAAATTTTTAGGTGAGTTTTTTATATGAACAACGACTAACTTTCCAACTGCCAAACTAGTCATCTAATGGTAGGGAAGTTTCCCATTTGTGCTGAGCTTGTATGTTATGTCTTCAGGAGAACATGGTATTTCTGAGCCAGGCAGCTAAAAGATAGAAGAAAAACTAGTCCTATTATGTATGATGCATTGAACATGAGGTATATACCAAGATCATATGTTCCGACGAATGTGCCATTTGTAGGGCAAGTGTTGGGTTTCAATTTGTTAATGATGACATGCCCATTTATTGTGCCTTGAAGTGTTCTATTTCTGGTTGATCTTACCTCCTAATGCAAGAATTAATCAAGATGCAAAGTCCTTGAATTGTTGATTAAGAATACCCTAGGATTGTGTTGTAATAGAGTAGAAGTGTCACTAATGTAAGGGTAAGAAAACACTATACTTTGCAATGGTTATAAACAACAGTCTGCAAGACTGTTGCTTAACTCGTGTCACTTGAAGAAGTCAATGTTCCAAAGTCTTCAAATTATTTTCTTCATTTTAAAAGCCAACTTCTTTGAAGTGCTATTTCTGATAATTTGATTACTTAAAAAGTTTTTGTGGAAAGAAGAATATCCCTTTGGCATCTTTTTAAGAGTTTAGCCAAAATGACAAAATAGTTAGGAAACCTTTTGGAAAGAAAGATTTGTTTCTTTCCAAAATGTTGATCTTTCAAATTTGTTTGTACTCACTTGTTTTCCTTGCCTTGTGACTGATTCACACTCTCTTTAGATGACCTTAAAACTTTTCTTCCCGGCTTTAAACTTTTGGAAGCAAGCTACTTTTATGATGACTTGGTATATGACAAAACTTTTGTCATCTACTCAATGTCTTCCTCTAAACCCTAACTTGGCCTCTATAAAAGGAGCACTCATCTCCATCATTTCCTTAAGACTTTTTTCTGAGATATTTAAAGAGTTTTTGCAAACTATTTTTAAGAGTTCAAAGCTTTTGATTGTTTTGCAAAAATAATCTAAGTCTTCAAGTGCCACTGTTATTATAACTGTTGTTTTTAAGTATGATGTTCTCTTACCTAGATTTGTTTGATCAATAAGTTGTCCATCTCAATTCGTTGTTAAGAATACATTTGAGAAAACTTGATCTTGTAAACAGTCTAGTTAGAGAGTCGAGTTCTTGGACGGAGTAGTCCTTCAACTCTTTCGCAACCGGAGTAGGTTGTTGGTCTTTTTATTGTATGAGTTTTAAGTAGTCGGAGTAGATCACTTAATTAAATCAATAAAAAGGAAATTGGACGTAGGCCTTTAGGTAGTTGGCCGAACCAATTCAAAACCGCTGTGTTGATCTTCTTTTATAATTATTTGCTTAATTCCACTGCATTTTACTTTTGCTCTTTGCTTACGTTTTTCTCTTAAACAACAGTTCTGAATACTGTTGCTTTCAGTCTGTAGCATTTACTTCACAGCTAGACAATATAAGCAACGGTCTGAACCATTGATGTTTTAAGAGTGCAACACTTTACTTCAACAACGAACTACATTTCTAATTATTCCGTTTAGTGAATGTACTCAAACATTTCTCACATCTTCAATCAACTTACTTTAAATTAATTAAAGACTAAGTTGAAATTTTTTAATAAGTACCTAATTCACCCCCTCCCCCTCTTAGGTACTTTGAATCGATAAACTCTTCAATTGGTATCAGAGCCTCGTGCTCTTGATCGAGGCTAATCGCCTTAGAGTTTAATTCTTGGGATATGGATTCCTCAAAACACTCCAAGATCCCGGTCTTTACCGGTGAGAATTTTGGATGGTGGAAGCTCAAATGGAGCACTATATCAAAAGTATCGATTACCAATGTTGGAAAATCATTGAGGATGGACCTCTTGTCATTGAGGAAACCGACGTCTTAACGGGTTTTTCCAAAGTCAAATCCGAAAAGGATTTTGATGAAAACGATTTCAAGTTGGCCGAGAAAAACTCAAAAGCAATGTCGATTCTTCAACGATGTGTAGATGAGGCGGAAGCGAGTCGTATCTCCGGATGTCCTACGGCTAAACTAATTTGGGATTCCCTTGTATTTGCATATGAAGGGACATCTCAAGTTAAAAAACACCGTATTGACCTTCTCATGCAACAATATGAGATGTTTCATATGTCAAAGGACGAATCCATAAATAGCTTTTCTTCTCGCTTTTCTTGTATTATTAATGAACTAAAAGGTCTAGGGAGAAATTTCGAGTCTGAGGACATCATTCGAAAAATTCTTTGTATTCTCACACCTAAGTGGCAACCAAAGGTCACCGCCATTGAGGAAGCTCGCGTTTTATCCGTCCTATCTCTTCATGAACTAATTGGATCACTAATGGCTCACGAGTTTAATCTCGAAAAGAATTCTAGTGAATCCTCAAAGGGAAAGAGTCTTGCTCTAACGTCCTCTCCAAGCGATGAAGAGGACGAAGAGGAAGATGAATTTGTTATGTTCACAAGAAACATAGTTGGGATGGTAAATGGGCAAGGTAATCGTAAGTTCAATAATAATTACTCGAAAAAACGCTTTCCAAAGAAGCGATCTACCTCCACTATTGGTTGCTTCAAATGTGGTGATAAATCCCACCAAATTAAAGAATGTCCAATGTGGGAGGAAATCAAATCAAGGGATAAGCGAGATAAGGCTAAGAAGGAGTATAAGCACAAGGTCATGTCTGCCATTTGGGGAATGTCCGACTCCGAGGAAGATGAACCCATCGAGGAGTAATTAGAGGCTAAAATGTGTCTTACAAATACTCTTAAGAACAAAGTCTCTAAAACTCCTAAAATTGAACATCTTAGATGCCTCATGGCCAATCCCGATGATTTCGAGTCTGATTCCGATGATGAGGTAAAACATCTAAAAGCCAAGGTTAGAAATTACTCCAAAGAGAAAGTGTGTAAGCTTCTTGACAAACTTTTTGATAAGTGTCGCTCTTAAAATGAAAAGTTAGATGCTATGCAAGATGAGATAGAAGAAATTGCACAAGAAAATTTTCTTCTAAAAAATGAATTAAAAGCAACGGACAGTGTGACTGTCACTTCTGAGATGCATGATGAAGTCAAAAGAGTCAAAAAATTGAACAAAGAATTAAACAAAGAACTAGAAATTCTTAAGATGACTCCCAATGACGTCTCTGATCTTGAAAATGTCAACACCACCCTGGTTATGCAAATGTCAATGGTAACTAAGGAGCGTGATGAACTTTTAAAGAATAAGAGTATGCTTCAAACGACACTAGATGACTTGGTTGATGAGGTGGAGGAACTAAAAACAACAGTCTCTCGGACTTTTGCTTCTAACAGTACCAAGGAAATCTCAAATGAAATTGTCACCCACTTAACACATGAGAACGAGTGTCTCAAGGTGAATGTTGATGCCTAAAAATTGGAAATTAAAATGCTTCATGAAAAATTTATCAATTTCCAAAATGTTCTCCCCGAGAGTAGTTCCTCAATTGCATCTCTAGTCTTAAGCTCAACGTTGACCAAAATCAGATTTAATAATTGAGCTCAAGACTGAGTATGTAGCCATGAAAAAGGAATGTGAAAATGTTAAGGAGAAAAACCAAATTCTTTCTTCAAAAATCGAAAAATTAAGCAAAGAACTTGTTGAGGCTAGAAATGTGTCTAAAGGATGGGGTGGTAGTCAAACTGTCTTAAACTTTCTCACAAATCAAACCAAGAGATGTGATCGTTTTGCGGGTTTGGGTTTCAAATAGAACAGTCGACCAGACTGTTGTTTTAAAAAACTGGACCCAAGTAAAACCGATTTTCAAAGAAGGAAATATGTTGGTCTCCCCGAATACATTATTTGCAACTATTGTGGTAAAACCGGTCATGTCTTTAATGCTTTCAAGAAGAGAAACAACGACATTAACAAGAACATAAAAGTTGTAAAACAAATATGGATTAAGAGAGACACAATAAAACATGTTGATCATAAGAGGGAACCCAAATTCGTTTGGGTTCCTAAACTCAAAGTCTAATCTTGTGTAGGGCTTGGTGAGGGACGGCCGCAATTGGTACTTGGATAGTGGATGTTCTCGTCACATGACGGGAGATAGAAGCCAACTCCTCTCACTAAAAGCATATAATGGTGGCACGGTAACTTTTGGTGACAATAAGAAAGGTGAAGTAATTGGCCTTATGAAGGTTGGTAAGTCATCGTTACTTTGTGTCGATAATGTGCGGCTTGTCAAAGGTTTGAAACATAATCTCCTTAGCATTTCTCAACTTTGTGATAAAGGTAATATTGTGGAGTTTAGTGCTAATTTGTGTCGAATAATTGATGTCACAACTCATGAAATTATTCTTGAAGGAAGACGTGTCAAAGACGTTTATTTAACCGATTTAAACACGTTATCCGGTCATACCATGTCATGCATGAGTGCTATAAAAAATGATCCTTGGTTGTGGCACAAAAGGTTTGGACATGTTAGTGCTAAAACTCTTAACACCCTTAAGAGACTTGACTTAGTTGAAGGTTTTCCTAACATGAAATTTGATTTTGATAAAGTATGTGACGAATGTGCAAGATGCAAACATGTTAGAAGCTCCTTTAAATCCAAAAGAATAGTTAGTACCCTTCGTCCTCTACAACTCTTGCATATCGACCTTTGTGGACCAATGAGAACTAGAAGTAGAGGTGGTAGTCGCTATGTGTGTGTCATTGTTGATGATTATTCTAGATTCGTTTTGGCACTTTTCTTGAGCTCCAAAGATGGGGCATTTGATGAGTATTTAATTTGGTCCAAAAAGATCCAAAATAAACTTGATTTAAAAATTGTTTCCATTAGAACGGATCATGGAACCGAGTTTGAAAACTCATCATTTGGTGCTTATTGTAATGACAATGGTGTAGATCATAACTTCTCGGCTCCTAGAACTCCACAACAAAATGGAGTAGTTGAACGAATGAATAGGACCCTTGAAGAAATGGCTAGAACTATGTTGTTGTGTAGCAAATTGCCTAAAAATTTTTGGGCCGAAGCGCTAAGCACCGCTTGCTATATTTATAATCGTGTCATGATAAGGAGCATAATCGATAAAACACCCTATGAAATACTACGTGGAATAAAGCCCAATATTTCATATTTTAGATGCTTGGGAGCAAATGTTTTGTTCACAACAACGGTAAAAACAACTTGGGTAAATTTGATCCACGTAGTGATGAAGCGGTTTTTATTGGTTATTCCGATCATAGCAAGGCCTATAAAGTTTACAATAAACGAACTATGCTAATTGAGGAAAGTGTCCATATCATTTTTGATGAATCTAGTGTCCTTGGTCAGGTACAAAATGAAGAGGATGACGATGAGGATGATGAAGATGACGAGTTCGAGATTGGGCTTGTTAGAAAAGACTTTGTGTTTGAAGATGAGGAAGCACCAACAAATGACGCATGACAACAGTCTCAGTAACCGTTGTTTATAGACACACTCAACATTTCAGGAGGAACAAGTGATAATAACACCATTGCTAGTTCCACCTCAGAAACTGTAACCGTTCCAGACACTGTTGTTTCTGACTCCAGAACAACAACAGTTCACGACACTGTTGTTTCTGAAGATAACTCAGATTCTGATGTAGACACACTGCCTGACCAACAAACAACAGTCTCGGAGACCATTGCTTCTGAGGAGGAACAAAACGTCTTTGTTCCCAAAAAGTGGAAACATCAAAGTTCCCACCCACTCTCGAACCTAACAAGCGACCTCAACTCTGGAGTTAGGACAAGAGCCTCACTCATCAACTTCGCATCTCTCGAGGAATTTTGTGATCATAACGCTTTTGTCTCACAAATAGAACCGGATAATATCACAAGTGCCTTTAAGGATGCCGATTGGCTAATTGCAATGCAAGAGGAGCTTAATCAATTCAAGAGAAATGAGGTATGGCACTTAGTCCCTAGACCACCTAATCGTACCGTCATTGGTACTAGGTGGGTCTTTCGCAATAAGCTCAATGATTCCGGTGAAATCATAAGGAACAAAGCTAGGCTAGTGGTGCAAGGGTATAATAAACAAGAGAGAATCGATTATGATGAAACCTATGCACCGGTAGCTAGGCTTGAGGCTATACGATTGTTGATAGCTTTTGCGGCTCACAAAGGCATTAAACTCTTCCAAATAGATGTCAAAACCGCATTTTTAATTGGATACTTGGAAGAAGATGTCTTTGTGGAGCAACCTCCGGGTTTTTTAGACAATGATTTTCCTAAACATGTTTTCAAGTTAGAAAAAGCACTTTATGGTTTAAAAAAAGCATCTAGGTGTTGGTATGATAGATTGTCTACTTTTCTCATTGAAAACGGTTTTAGAAGAGGCTCATTTGATAAAACATTGTTTTTAAAACAACAGTCAGGAGAACTGTTGGTTGTCCAAGTTTATGTTGATGATATTATTTTTGGTGCAACAAATGACATCCTTTATACTTATTTTTCGGAACTAATGTAATCGGAGTTTGAAATGAGTATGATGGGTGAGTTAGGATTTTTTCTTGGGATCCAAATTAAGCAATCCAAAGATGGAATCATGATCCATCAACAAAAGTACATTAGAGAAATGTTAAAGAAGTTTGGAATGACTAATGGCAACTCACAATCTACACCCATGGTAGATAAGTCCAAATTGGACAAAGATGAGAAAGGTAAAAGTATTAGTGAAAAGGTGTATCGAGGTATGATTGGATCGCTTCTTTACTTAACCGCAAGTCGTCCCGACATTCTCTTTAGTGTTTGTTTTTGTGCTAGATTCCAATCAAATCCGAAAGAATCTCATTTCAAAGCGGTTAAACGAATTCTTCGATATTTGATTGGAACGCAAGATCTTTATTTGTGGTATCCCTTACATTGTCCTTTTAATCTTGTAGGATACTCGGATGCGGATTATGCGGGTTGTAGTGTTGATCGAAAGAGCACATCTGGAATCGCAACGTTCTTGGGTCCATGCCTTATCTCATGAGCCTCTAAGAAACAAAATACGGTTGCTCTTTCAACGGCCGAAAGTGAATACGTTAGTGTCGCTCATTGTTGCTCACAACTCCTTTGGGTAAAACAACAACTTCTCGATTTTGGTATTATTTATGACTCCGTTCCCATTATGTGTGATAATAAAAATGCCATAAATATATCCAAAAATCCCATTCAATATTCTAAGACCAAGCATATTGAGATTTGTCACCATTTTATTCGTGATCACGTAGAAAAGGGGCATGTTAAACTTTTTTTTTGCAAAACCGAGGATCAAATTGCCGATATTTTTACTAAACCACTAGCACGAGCCCAATTTGAAAAACTTCGGTTACAAATTGGTTTAATTAATTGCATGTAATTTTTTTGTGAATTAACCAATTCCCTCATATGATTGACTAAAACAAGTTTTTTTTTTATCCCTCACTCTAGTTTATTCATGCTATGTTGTGTCCTTAATCGATAAACCGTATTTGCACATTAATAATCACTCAACCTACTTGACTAATCTTGTGTTTAATTGTACCTACCTTATTGAATGAGAACACCTCTTTTCTCAAATAAACCACAAAACCAACCCTTTCAACCACCTTCAAATGGACGTCCCTTGCTCTTCAAATTGCTCAAATTTCGTCACTTTCATTATCTTGTGGTTTCAAATATGAAGAAAGTCCAATGTAACAATAGCGATCACTGTAACTTAGACCTTCATTGTCAAACCTCAACCATTTTGAAATCCTCTTCCTTATCTTCAAAAACGATGATCAAATTAACTTTCGCATCCTAAATTTGCCAATACCCAAAACTGTCTTTTGTCTTAAACCTCTTGCCCTCCCTCATTATCAATCGGTGGTGTACTAATTAAACTATGATTTAGCCTTGTAGAATTTTGTGTTTGAACCCATGTTTAAACCTTTGCTTTGTGTTGACCTTGTTATTATGATGCAACTATGGTTGTCTTTTATGTGACGTCTCATGCATGATTATTCTGTGTCCGGGGATATCATTTGTCTTGTTTGATGATGTCAAGAGGGGGAAAAGGAAAAATTCATGTTCTTAAATTACTTGCATTTAATTAATATCTTGCTATGGTGGCCTTATTTGTTGGTTATTAAATCTAGGTTTTGTTCTCTTCATAAGTTTACTACCCCAATTCTGCCCTTCATGATTTTTTATTGGACTCACCATTTGAGGGGGAATAACCACTCCGGAACATTCATTTTTATGGGGCTAGTCATCATCAAAGGGGGAATTTGTTGGGTTTCAATTTGTTGATGATGACATGCCCATTTAATTGTGCCTTGAAGTGTTCTACTTCAGGTTGATCTTACCTCCTAATGCAAGAATTAATCAAGATGCAAAGTCCATGAATTGTTGATCAAGAATACCCAAGGATTGTGTTGTAATAGACTAGAAGTGTCACTAATGTAAGGGTAAGAAAACACTATACTTTGCAATGGTTATAAACAACAGTCTGCAAGACTGTTGCTTAACTCGTGTCACTTGAAGAAGTCAATGTTCCAAAGTCTTCAAATTAATTTCTTCATTTTAAAAGCCAACTTCTTTGAAGTGCTATTTCTGATAATTTGATTACTTAAAAAGTTTTTGTGGAAAGAAGAATATCTCTTTGGCATCTTTTTAAGAGTTTACCCAAAGTGACAAAATAGTTAGGAAAACTTTTGGAAAGAAAGATTTGTTTCTTTCCAAAATGATGATCTTTCAAATGTGTTTGTACTTTGTACTCACTTGTTTTCCTTGCCTTGTGACTGATTCAAACACTCTTTAGATGACCTCAAAACTTTTCTTCCCCACTTTAAACTTTTGGAAGCAGGCTACTTTTATGATGACTTGGTATATGACAAAACTTTTGTCATCTACTTAATGTCTTCCTCTAAACCCTAGCTTGGCCTCTATAAAAGGAGGACTCATCTCCTTCATTTCCTTAAGACTTTTTTCTGAGATATTTAAAGAGTTTTTGCAAACTGTTTGTAAGAGTGCAAAGCATTTGTTTCTTTTGCAAAAATAATCTAAGTCTTCAAGTGCCACTGTTATTATAACTGTTGTTTTTAAGTATGATGTTCTCTTACCTAGATTTGTTTGATTATCAATAAGTTGTCCATCTCAATTCTTTGTTAAGAATACATTTGAGGAAACTTGATCTTGTAAACAGTCTAGTTAGAGAGTCGAGTTCTTGGACGGAGTAGTCCTTGAACTCTTTCGCAACCGGAGTAGGTTGTTGGTCTTTTTATTGTATGAGTTTTAAGTAGTCGGAGTAGATCACTTAATTAAATCAATAAAAAGGAAATTGGACGTAGGCCTTTAGGTAGTTGGCCGAACTAATTCAAAACCGCCGTGTTGATCTTCTTTTATTTGCTTAATTCCGCTGCATTTTACTTTTGCTCTTTGCTTACGTTTTTCTCTTAAACAACATTTCCGAATACTGTTGCTTTCAGTCTGTAGCATTTACTTCACAGCTAGACAATATAAGCAACGGTCTGAACCATTGTTGTTTTAAGAGTTCAGTACTTTACTTCAACAACGAACTACATCTCTAATTACTCCATTTAGTGAATGTACTCAAACATTTCCCACATCTTCCATCAACTTACTTTAAATTAATTAAAGACTAAGTTGAAATTTTTTAATAAGTACCTAATTCACCCCCTCCCTCTCATAGGTACTTTGAATCGATAAACTCTTCAGCAAGTATCTATTGATCCCTCAAACATTCGTAATCATAAGCGTGTTCTTTAGCTGGTCTCTTGACTTCTGTAACGAAAAGGGAAATCGTCAATATGGTGTCCTTAGACTTGAACTACGAGTAATTTTTTATAAGGTAACTGTAATATTTGAGCATTTGGTGGTGGAGTTATTGAAACTATTGAGATGCATCATAGGGTAAAATGTCGCCAAACGAGATAAAAATTGTGCTTCTGTATGTATGATGATTGAGTTATTTTAGACAACCTAAATTCAGTTCGGAATGCTCTTGGAAACCGATGTTGAGGCCTATAAACCTGCCCGATAAACCTTTGTTCACCATGATGATTGAAAATTGTGGCTTCCGAAGGTATAAATTACGACTGTTATTATCGTTGATTAAGTGTGTCGATAGTTAGTCGTTGCAATGTGACGGTCTATGATATCAATAACGATATCACATACTTCTAACCATATATCGGTTCATTGATGTGCCGAAGAAACAAGCCCGAGTAAGAATTATATGGCACACATATCTCCAATCAAAGGCTAGTGCTTCAATTGATCGTCGTACTAAATGAAAGCTATAATAATGTCGCTACATTCGTACAACAAAGCAAACCGTTACTTTCATCGTATCAGAGGGAGCTAGTGTGACCAAAAGGTCACGGACTCACAGGAACGAATCCCACCTCCCTAAATTCTAAAATGGAATATTAAGCACTGGGTATGGGGGAGGCCTGGAGTTGCATATACACTTCAAGCCCGACATGCATTCGCGTGAGGGGGGCATGTTAGAGTATAAAACCGATCTTAGGATTCCAACCATCGGCTTAAACTTTTGGTTGGATGATTTCTGGACAAGTTTCTGGGCTCCATGGTTTTTGCCAGGGTACGATCATACTCCGTACCCATGAAAATAATTGATAATAAAGTTTACTGTAATACCCCGTATTTTATTATCGATCTAAACGGATATTATTATATATTAGTTATGATACATTTATATTAGTTACATCGTCATATCGTAAATGTTGTTAAGTCGAGTTTGATCGTAAGGGGTTGAGTCGGGTTTGCATTTTATGTTGGCACTCGGGCCGAGTTTGGCACTACCCATTTACCCTTCTAACTCGACCCATTTACCCGAGTCCACCCACACCCATATTCACCCTCTTACCCGTCTATTACCCTAACCCTAACTCAATCCAAAAACCCTAGCAACCCTCCTCCATGCCGTCATTTGCAAACAACACTCACACACAAATCACCTTTGAGCAGCGTGAACGGAGGCAAGGAAGAGAGGAGCGTGCATGGGTCGTGACGGTGAGGCTTCGTGGGGTGGTTGTCAG
>JAGPOY010003662.1:0-14115 GCA_018983105.1 Silene uniflora | reverse complement strand
CGTTGATAAGAGCGTTTTAATAACGACGTTAAAGAAACCGTGACATATATTGAATAACGGTTTAGAAGACAACCGTGTTAAATACATTCTTACAACGGGTTTTTTTGTAACCCGTCATTATATTTAGCGCACTTTAGGTTTCCGCCAGTAATTGACTAACGGTATTCTAAAGGCCGTTGTTATATGCATTAAACCGTTGAGTTACGCTCGTTATTGATGGCCATAAATGGCGTAGTGCTCTGATGTTGTTGTTGTTGTATTCAACCGAGAGAAGGCAAACCATAAGCGGAAACAATTGAGAGGATCAAAGGTAAGAGGGAGTAGGAAGGAGAAGAAATGAATGGCTGAGGATGGATGGAAGACGTGGACTGAGGGAGTAATGAGAGAATAAAAGGGAAAGGAAGGATTGAATCCTGGGATTTTTACTCAGTTTTTGTAATTCTGGAAACAAAGGTAATAGTCAACCAGAATACCTTTAGCGACTCCATGTAGAAAGATAGCAACATACCCTAGACCATCTGTTGTTCTGCCATAAGAGTCCAACGTCTGCTCCAACCATATAATGCTGTCAAAAGCAAGTTAAGAGTAAAACAACTATATAGCATATTCAAGTGTTAGAGTGTAGGACATGCTATTTGTGAAAAAAGTTATGCTTTTAGCTAAAATTTTAACAGGCCGCTAATGAACAAAGTTATATCTTGAGCTCAAAAAAGTGTGATGTCTTTGTGGAATGGCGGACACACGAAACGCAACCAGATTAAAAGCTGAAGCGGGCGCTTCTTACCTGTTTAAGGTTGAGTCGTTGCAACTAAAATAGTGAAATGTTCTCCCTATTTTCTGTTGACAAAACAACACACATTAAGAACAATACTATTATATAACACAATTAGAAAATTTAGATGTTAGGAGTCAAGCATAAAATAATAAGGGCCACGTGTCTAGAATATTACTGAATTTTCGTCATCTGACTTTTAAGCCACAAGCCAAACCAATTTCTCACTTAACAACCCTATTAAGCTCATATCCTACTTTTGTTCCTCGACAACATGCGCCTTATGTAGCATCACCACTATAGTTTATGTTGTCTATAACTCTATATCACTTCATGTATTGGGTATAATCACTTAATGTACCTTGTTTTTAATTCAATATAACTAACATTCAAACTTCATCTTCTACATATATGGAATAAAACCATTAAGATCCATTAATTCTGAAATCTCTAATCACCATGTCGTTCTGAAAATACAACCACCATGTCGTGCTCCGAAAATAGAATTCCCAACAACTCGAAACCTCTCATACTTGTTAATAAGAAACTAAATTATCAACCCAAAACTAAACTTCAAAAACAAGCAACATTAAAGTAGTTGGTGATTCAGCCATGTCTAACCTTCATGGATATATACAACAAAAAGCTTCTAAACTTAACTACAAAAGAGCAATATTTAAGCTAATTCCAATCCAAAACAACATCAAATTCCTCAAAACCCTATGAATATAGCAATTGGGTAAATCCGTAAATCTGCAAAACCCTATAAACTTTAATCAAACCAGTATCAAACTAAAATAACACCTGAAAAAACAAAAAAACGGGCGGGGCGGGCAGGGGGACTTTGTAAAGGAGTATCATATTGTTAGTTGTTAGCGTTCATAATCTCAGCAACATTCCTGCATAAGACACATGCTAACATTAACATCAAAATCAAACACTTATCATCTAATACCAATGAGGGCGGTGGTGATCTTCAAAACATTAGAAAATGGTCATGTCGGATGCCATGATGAACTTACAGGAAGTTGTTGTACATGAGTACATGACCAGTATTATCTCGAAAATAACCCAGTCATAAGAAGTGAGCAAATATCCGGAAACCCTATCCTGCCATAATAATTGATCAAAAGAAAACCAAAATCAGCTCCAAATTGATTATTGACTAATTGATCAATAAACTTAAGCCAAACTACACCATTAACCAGTTAAAAAACGATTCAAGGGAGAAAAAACAGAACCAAGTACAAAATTTTAAAAAAAAATGAGAAATAAAGACTCGCCATTACTAACCTCAAATCGATGGTGAAGATTGAAGGTGATGTTGAGATGAGATGGTGAAGGGAGATGATCAAAACGGTGGTGGAGGGAGATGATGAAGCAGTAGTTTTATGAGGTAGCAGTGGTGGTACAAAGAATGGCTAAATGAGTGGTGAGAGATGAATAGATCAAATTAGGGTTTAATTTTGTAGATTGTTTGACAGAGATGGAGGGTCGTCGATGAGTTGAGTGAGATTAGAATGAGTGGATCAGAATGAGGGGAGAACGATGAAGATGAAGATGAAGATGAAGATGAAGTTGAAGTTGTGGTTGTGGTTGTGGTGGGTGTGAGAGAAATGGAAAGGCCATCAAAGGCTTGAGTGAAAAAGAAAAGGAAGACATGTGAGTAGTGGACTGGACACGCCCAACGCACAAACCCGCCACAAAACCAAACCCGCAGAACAACCCAGCCCAACCTTGTGACACTATTCATTACACAAGTTACTATTCATTAGTGAATAGTAACATGTTGCTCACACTTTTAAGAAGGTGTAGGATATTAAGCTTGTCATTGGTATAAGACGATCTTATACAACAATTTGTGTTGTTTAATTGGATGATCTTTAGTGAAAACATATTTATAAATGTTTACAATACTTATTCAAACTGTAAGATATATAATCTTATTCTATAAGACGATGTTATACAAATTGTCGAGAATTAAAGTGTAACATTTAATTTATGGAGTATATATGAACGGATGGAACAAAGAGATTACATTGCAAACTTGCAACAACATTATAATGTATATCGTATAAATATAAATTACTCCTATCATAGATGTTGATCATGAAGTTCATTTACATTTCTTATCAAACTGTAGAACTAAGTTTTGTATAATTAGCACGTGTTTGACTAACTAATTTAAGTAATGACAACCCTACTCGAACATGATCTGTTCTATAGGATCGCACATCTGTATCCCTGATATCTATCGAGACTAACCAAGTATGAATTTGTTAAGAAGAGTGGTGAGATGTTAAGGTAGAGAGGAAGTGCATTTGAGTAAGAAGAGGAGAAAGAGCTTCCATTAATTGTTCACAAGGATGATTGTGAACTCCTTCATATGTTGTCACCACTACACTTGAATCTTTTGATAGCCTCTGCACTTGTTTCTTTACGTTGCATGTTAGATGGGTGCATCGGTAATAGCTCCTGTTACACAAATTAATTAGAACGAATTCGTCACTAAATAACATGTATAATATATGAGCTATACGTAAATTCATAAAAATAAAAAATAAAAACACCCGAATTATAAACAAAACTATACATATACATGGAAATCGATCTTGTATCAGTAGCGAAGCCAAGATATAATGTTAGGGGGTGGAAAAGTTTTAAGAGCGTGAATTGCTGATAGAATAATGTATTCTTAGAAAATTTTGAAAATTTCAACTAAAAATATCATTTTTCCATGGTTCAGCGCGGTCCTCCTTTTTTGAACCCTCTAGTTTCACCATTGTTCTTGTTACACTTCCGATATCCCCCTAACATATCTTAGTAACATAGTTTTGTATGAGACGATCTTACTCTAACACCAACTCATATACCGATAATTTACTAATTATTCATCAATTATGTGTGCAATGGGATGGAGCTAAAAGATCCATTAGTTTTGCTCCCAAACATCAAAGAACCAACCTTGGAAAATTGCTATTCTTGACAGATTTTTGGCCATATTTCCTCCAACGATAACCATCATCAAGAATGTCCTCAGAACTCCTCGTTTCGAACGCGAATCTAGGTACAACCTTAGCCCTCTTAGACCTTATATTACTACTACTAATTTCCTTCCTTTTATCCAACATATCTTCATGAAGAATACTTCTACTACTTGCCCTATTTCCTTCCTCATTACCTCCCCTACAATCATTACCTAACATAGAGCCATTTTCGACGTAAATTTGTTGATCATCACTTGTAGAGTTATTGTTAACTAATCCCATGGTAGGTGAACTAAGAAGAGTAGACCAATCAAAGTTGTCAGAACCCGAACCATTACTAGCATTAAGAAGGCTTGTTGTTTGACTCAAATTACCGCGGTTAATGCTATTACTCTCTCGAGAGGGCGAATATAGTAATTTAGAGGTTGTTTCTTGGTTGTAATCTTCCATGAAAAGAAGGAGAAAAATAGGTTAAGGTACAAAAGTATGTAGTACTCTTGTTTTGGTGTTTTAAAGGCAAAAATGGTGTAAGATGGAAGGTGAGAATAGGTTGGGCAGAAATGTATATGAAGAAAAGTATATTTAAGAGTGGAATGAGAGGGAAAATGAGAGGTGATTAAGAGTTTGAAAGGGGTTAAAAATCTAAAGGAATAGCCAACTAAATTGTACCTAATTATGTAGTTCAACAACTACTTACATTACGTTTGTAGAAGAAAAAAACCTACATTCTTATACTAAGTATGTGTAATGTTTGATTACAAAAAAGTCGGTGTCTCTTAAGACGGTCATATTCCTTTTAACTGTATGTAAAACGGATTAAATATTATCCCATATAGATAGGTCAAAATTTGCGACACTAGGCATTCTATTACTTGACCCGTTTTATTGTTTAACGTTGTTATATCCGTCTTAAACAAGAAATTGTGTTACAAAAAAACAAGATTAAGTGATAATTACTTGGATACAAATATAGAATGCATCTTAATCAAGATTACATTGTCATAGACTGATAGAGTAATAAAACAAGGAGAGAAACTTCTTCAAGGTGCAACTTAATCATCTTCTCCAAGAAGTTGATAGTTCTATTTATTTGTTAAACCACCTACCTAAGTATTGTGAAGATGACTTCATTGGACCAACAAAATACTCCTTCATTTTATTACCATTTTTATACATTTTTTTAATATATATGTAATCCTGTGAAATATATGTGATCATGTGAAGTAATATATAATCAAACTTATGAAATTGAAATTAATACAATAAAGGGATTACTCTTGTTCAGTACTTGTATATATGTAGAGTAATACGGAGTATAATCAAACATATGAAAATGAAATGAATAAAAGAAATAGTCTATCGATTATTCTTGCGTGCATTTGATAGACATTGTATGAGTGGCAGAATACGGCAACTCCATACCATAGTCCATGCTAGCGCGGGCGGATCTTGACAAAGTTTGGATGAACAACAATAACAATATTACCCCAGTGTCTCAATGGCTTCCACAAATTGCGGGGTAAGGAGGGGTGGAATGTATGCAACCCTACTCTTGTGTTAACAACAGAAAGAGGTTGTTTCCGAATGACCCAAGATAAAAATTGTGTTGAAAACTGCATCGAAGGACCGCTACTTCACAAAAGAAAGAAGCGATCCACTTTAGTGAGTCATTTTAATTTATTCAATTATAATTCATAACCAAAGAGTAACACAAATTGTTGCGTGAGACCATTTTACTTATAAGACTAGCTCATTATTCAAAAGCCCAAATAGATTACTCAATAAATTTGTAAAAAAATATTTTATTTTGATAACCTAAAATTTTAGATTGATAAATTTTATATTTAAATGTGTTAGTTTTCATTATAAAATGCCGAATTGTTAAAATTAAATTAAAATATAAATTAAATTAAAATTGGTAATTGGGCTTCTCTCCTTTTGGGTCAGCCTTATACTATAGGACGGTAATGAGTCTTCGGCTCTATTGGAAATATAGAAAAATTTGACGGGCCCAACAAATTAAACTTCCACCAGCCCATTATTGTATACAAGCTAATATGTGTACAACATAACGTTATAGCCTTAATCCTAAAATGATAACGGAGGCTCTCGGAGCATACTGCTTAAAAAATGTAAAGTGAAATTCAACACCGAATAATTTATTTTTGTTACAATGGAAATATGGATGAATAATCAGAAGAGATTCTAAGAAAATAAATCTAGGCTGGTGTACTTCGGAGCTAGGCCTTGGTTTGGGTAAGCTACATGTCTTCAGTCTTCAACCCGGTCTCAGGGAGAAGAGATTGTCCACCATTCTAAACCCGGAAATTTTTAGGCAAAGATATCCTCAGATAAAAGTTAGAACAAGGGCTTCTTTCCATTCAACATCCCCATAAGTTGACCAAAAACATGACTTCCATTGTCTCGTAAGCCTGAGTGCATGTACTCATTTGTTACCCACCGCCTTATGCCCGAAATATGATCGGCGGTCTCCATCGCAAGCTTAAAGTTCACATATAAGTCATCATAATAAAGAGAAGCTGCCACCGGGACCTATCCAGCATTGAAAAAACAAGATTATGATATATGAAGTGGAAGGAAAACATTTTTTTAAGAACTTCAGAGCTTATTAGAAGTCATGGCCATTTTTTCTTGTTCCGAGTAAATGGGCATTGAAACAACAAAATCTAAAATAAGGGAATCACATCCAAGCAGTTTCCCAGACTAGTCGGTTGCAACCAAGGGAGGATGCATGTTATGGCATCTGGGGCAGGACACAAGTAGAAAGCCATTGTTTAAAATTTTTGCCCCTTTTTAAGCTATATTAATAAAAATTACATAAACATTTTGTACCCCGTAAAAGAAAACTTTTCCGAGTGCCACTATTCACAACACTACGACAATTCAAAGTAAAGCACATTTGAATGGGCGATTGACAATTGCACGAGTGCCTATATTTGTACATGCTAGACCAAAAGGTAACACAGATGCAATACAGGTACTAGAAATAGAAGGGTGCAAAAATGAACCTTGTTACTCTTCAAAGCTGCTAAATCATACAATGGTGGCCAGTCTTTATCCTCAGATAATAAGTTTGCAGCTTCTTTGAAATGTTCTAAGTCAGGAATCTCATCAAACATCCACGGAAATATCATCTGCAATACCACGGATGAAAATAAACTTAACTGGAAATTCAGAATCAACTTTCTGGGAATAAAATCAAATCAGAAACTAAGATCCTGACTTCCAAGTCGAGGTACCTCTCCTGTAAATAAAACGGGGTGCCCTTCCTTAGCTGCTTTGACAGCATCAAACTTGCTTCCATGAGATTTTCTCACTCTTTCTGCAGCCCACTGTGATGCAGCTCCCTGCAGATTCAGACTAAATAAGTACTGTAATCTCTAATGCACGTATACAGGAAAGCAATAAAACAAACGCAAATTACTCCGTAAATAAGTAATACACACACCTGGCAGTAGATCAGCTCATGGAGAATTGCATATAGTGGGTTTGTACTGAAGGCAGACGATCTCTCAAACTGCCACCCATTAACATGTTTCAAGTCAATTATTTTCACTCTGCATCACTACAAGAGAAAGGGAACTGAATCTATAATAGGGTAAGCAAATTCGTTCAACCTCCAGTAAACCGCAAATCGATTTTAAGGATATCAGTCTGATTTAATCTATGTTGAATATATTTGGCGACTGTGATCTATACTTAGTTTGGAAATAAAACCACGAGATTGAGCCACGTAGAGTACTTTTGTATGCACTAGTTCAAACCCAGGATGTAAAAACCCTCCCTCATGAGCAATAGGTTTTATCTTCAAAATGGAGAAAATAAAACGCAGTATACAACTTACTGCATTCAGGAAGTTATAGCTGAGTTGCTTTGGTGCATCTGGAGTTATAACAGGGTCCCAGGCTCTCTCAAACCTGTGGGGACAGATGAAATGAGAATAAAAAGGATGAAAAGGAAGGGGCCTTAAAGAACAAAAAACAAAAGAGGGTAAGGGAAACCATATGAAACTATGAAACAAATGACAGAGAACGATAAGCTGCTTACATGTAATGTAGCTGCTCAAACCCATTACTGGCTCCTAGACCGGTAAGGCCAAGAGTCTGCAATCCCCGAGGCGTCAACATCCCGCCAGATGGTAGGGGCACCTTTAACAAGAAACAAAGGAGAAGTCATTTAAAAGCTTTTATAGTGAAAAGCGGATCTAAAGAGGTTAAGAAGAATCTAAACATTGCGTCATACCCCGCCACCTTCACAGTCTGACAAGTATTTTACTATGTCCACTACAACTTGAACATCTTGAGGAAACCTCTCATAATATTTCTCATTTTGACGGATGATCTGCTCAAAACAAGCTTGATATACAATGTCAGCAGTACATCCATCACCAATCGGAGGAATTCCGCCTGTTATAAGGACTTGCTTTAATCCTTGAGGAGCGAAACTAAGGTAGGTAAGAGCACAAAAACCGCCATAGCTCTAGCAATATGAACAAGAAGAGAAGTCATTAATTTCAGATGTAGCTACAATACTAGAATCTCAGCAGTCTGAACAAAGTACAATAAATGATAGATTATACCAATATCTTACATTACTGAAACAACTAAAATGAGATGAATGAAAATAATGGAAAGAAAGAGAACTACAAAAGCCCAACTTTACAGAATCAAATTGTCACAAAGCTCGGCAGATGGTTTAAAATTCTATAACCTACGACTGCTACAGCAATGTGATACCTGGCCTAAGATAGTCCAAGGACGAGCTTCGGGCACTATCCGTACTCTGATGAACTCGGCGTCTTTAACTATATTGTCAGAGCGAAAATGTTTCAAAAAGTTGGCCAAGTCTTTGGCAGATTTCATCTGTCGCATAGAGGATACAGTCAATGAAGTTGACAAGCCTGTTCCACGCTGTAAAAAATCTGTATCAGCAACCATGACTCAAGGATCTTAACCAAATTATAGTTCTAAACTTCTAGTAAATTAATGCTTCAAGAAATCATGCCTGATCCAAAAGCACAATTCGATATTCTTCACATGCTTTACCAATCCAACCACTAGCATCTGTAGGACGTGGAGACTCAAACCCAGGTCCACCTTGCAGATATAGAAGATATGGCATCGGCTGATCCTCTTTACCCGCTGCAGATTAACGAAAAAAATAACATTGTATTAATAAACTTTATCTCAAATTGGTGAACAGTAAACAGTTAGTTATTAGGTATACATGGGTTATTTGATAGGAATAATCCAAAATATGCCTCCCCTTCATATTACTCCAAACTATACTTTAACTCAGAATAATCTGAATTACGCCTTCATTTTTCACACAGGCCAGTATAACTCAAACTTGTCAAGTATAAGATACTTGCATCTACTAAGTTTATAGCGGTTAGTAATCAAATAACCAATCATACACTAAAAGAACAGAAGCAAACTACACAAAAGTTATAGGAGACACTTCTATGCCATGAGACCGAGTCATCTACCCTATATATAATTAAGCGATTTCATGCGTTCAATGGTCTTACACAAGACTTAACGAACAAACAAAGTTGGAAAAAAAATCAAAATGTCATAATTCCGCACTACTATTAAACTGTCACGTAAAATCCAGAATCCTGATTCCTGTCGAGCAAATGAACAAATATCTCAAACAGTAGTCTGATTAACACTGTAAATGATTAAGCATATAGTCTTCGCTTTCAACAGAGAAAAATAATAAGACAAGAAGATTTTTCCATGAGGAAAACAAAAGAAAAACATTAGGAGAAAAGTAGCACCGCTATTCGCCATGTCGCTTTTCGTGGACTATTTGTGAAACTAACTAATCAGCTTTTATTAGCAAAAGTGAGAATATTCACTTCCAAAAGAATCAAAAGTTTATGCAGTTAATTACTTTTGCATTTGTTAGAAAGTTTTCAATTATTCAAACAAAAATACGATACACATTCTAATTTCTCTCTCAATTGTTTACGCAGCACAGAAATCTCCATATAATTATTGAGAGACCGTCTTTCACAAGCTTTTGTGAACTACAAATTGAGGACAAATGCAATCAAAATAATCATTAATAAACCGGAACGATTCGCGAATTGACGATTGAACTAATGATCAAAATGCAGTACAGTAAATGCAATCAAATTTTTTCAGTATAAACTCGAACAATTGAGAATCGAACTAACGTAATTAGAACAATAAATTGACGATTGAATGAATGATCAAAATGTACTAAACGCAATCAAAATCGTCATTAAAGTATAAACTCGAACAATTGAGAATCGAACTAACGTAATTACTAATTAGTACAATACTACAAATTGATGATTCAATATAAGTCAAAATGTATCAAATGCAATCAAAATCATCATTAAGTATAAACTAGAACAATTAAGAATCGAAATACGACGTTCCAATCATTTGTTTACCTTCGATTAAAATACTTCTTTCGTCACTCTCATTTGTTTATTTTTTTTATTCTTTGTAATGAGTATTTTAATCAAACGTAAACAAATGATTAAGACGGAGGGAGGTAAACAAATGAATGAAACAGAGGGAGTAATAGTAAAAACGAACCAGCAACAACTTCGCGAGCGAAAACGGTAATTTTCGGCGAAGAATCGGACTCAAGGGAGTAATCAAGAGGAACGGTGAAATGATGGTCGCGAAGTCGGAGTTCCGGCACGGAAAACCAGTTTCCGACGACGTGATCACCGGTGACGGTTGCGGACATGGTGGCACGTGAGGTAATTCGGCGGAAGTTGACGCGTAGTGACGGCGGAATTGTTGGAGATGGAGAGTGGTGGAGAAGTAGTAGGAATGGGGACGTTAGGAGTGTGGTTTTTAAAGGGATGCGAGTTGACCACATTGGAATTGAACAGAATAAGATGATGGTTAGGTTGGGAAGAGTTGTTTGTTAGCAATAGCCATGCCATTTGTTTATTCATAAATGGAAGCTATGGCTAAACCCCGTAAACCTTCGGGTATACGAGATAGCCTGCAAACCGCATATAAACTAGGTTAGCCATCTTAGAATGAGCTCGCTCAAAGTTTATTAGGCATAGACTCAAGCCATAAATACTCTACAAGGTTACTCTTACCAAGACTTAAACCTGGATCTCCTAAAAATTTCATACAAGTTTTAACCAGTGAACTCCACCCATGCAGGCAAATTAGTAATTCTTGAATGTTTATAGTTCGATTAACGAATCAAAGTTGTTTGCTCTCAGTGTTGGCGCTCTTATTACAATTTATGTTATGCTTTTTCTAATGTAATTTCAGCTTGTGTCAGTTTTAATTTAATTCTATCCTAATTAAATCTTTCTTGAACTTCATTCAGTTCATTTCATTTAGTTCATCGCACAACTTAGACCATGTTCTGACTTAATAGTCACAAATAATTAGGCCATATTTTTCTTTAGCTCATATGATTAGTTTAGTTCAATTCAGCTCTGCTTAATTCAATCCAGCTTTACTCTATCTTAATTAACTCTAAGCTATCTTAATTAACTCTTTCTTAAGATCCATTCAATTCTGATTATTTCAGTTTCATTCAGTTTCATTCAATTCAGTTCACCGCTCATAATACTTTGACCAAGCTTATTACTTCATATAACATAGCTTGTACATGGTCATACTCCACTGCTCACGATACTTTGACCAAAGCTTATTGATGATACAAGGTAAAAAGATTCAACATTCAACAGCTAAATTGAGTATCAATTAATTAATTGTTTATATTAGCCTACAATAATAATGTGAAAAAGTTGAGACTAAACTAAGGTTTCCTTTATATAAAACCTTTGATTTGAAAAAAAAGGAGTGCATACATAATCATTGTCGTTTGATAGTTTAGGTCTTTGGTAGTAGATAGCATCATGTAACAAGCTTCTAGAATCATTTATATGTAACTTGTCATTAATATTAATATGTTCTTGTTTACTTTCATTGAATTATCTTCAATCCACTTTAAGAAATAGTAGATTATGTCGCCGTTCTGATCTCACGAAAAAACGGTATATAAAACTTCAAATGACTTATTCTGGTAAACAAATGATAAGTATGTATTAGGATATTAAATATTGAGTGGACATCAACCATCATCTAAGGATTTTGGTTAAGATGGTCTTCACTCTTATCAACATTGTATCAGAGCAACCTGATTAAGAGGTCACGAGTACATATCCTGCCAGCCTCCAATATAACGTTTCAAACCATATTGAATCTGCATTGGCAAAATTCAAAACCGAGTAAACTGTTTCAACAAAGTTTTCAAAAAGAAATAAAAAACAAAGATCTCAGCAAAAGTAAATTTGCAAACTTTTTTCTGATGTCGTTGGTATTATATGAACCTTGGAAAAATTTATTCAAACATGTATTATAGTATTCAATTTTAGTTTCGTTAAAGGTTTATGATGTCCAATGTCGACATTTACTCGCAAATTACATATAATATCCCCTCACGGTCACCGTGCTTCAAAATAAACTTTTATAAAACGTGCTCATTTTAAAAATTGTGTTGTTGTTCATGACATGATCGTCTTCAAACTTACGCTTGGACCGAACTTATGTCATCCTTAAGACTCCGGGCGGCAAACAAAAACCTTACGAATTAAGTGCATGAATGTTGCTTGAAATTAAACTCCAAATTAAGATTTATTTTCACCTAATCACACATATGACATAAACATAACTACAAAATGAATGCTTTGAGATTCAAAGACGATGGCATACGGGACCATTAATAAATTCCGTTATTTTATTGTGGCTTGGATTCTAGCTAGTTAGGTAGGAATTATGATTATAAGCACAAAATGCTCTAATCCATCTCTTTTTATGTTTTTAAAAGAGTAAATTAAAAATTACTCCCTTATAAGTTGGCCTTTTCTAAACTTACTCCCTTATATGTTTGTTTTTTTAAATTACTCCCTTAAGTTAACCTCAGGTCAAAAGTTGCTACCATTTTCCAACTCCGGTGAGTATTTCCGTCTCTTTTTGAATTTTCCCTCAATTTCTCTAAATTCATGACGAAAATGCCCCTAGATTCCTCCACCTTATGTTAATGTCACCCCATCTTCCACCTTTATCTCCTCAAGTACCCCACTAGCCGCCACCTCCTTCTTCCTCTCCAACACCCCACCGCCAACTGTTCTCCTTCCTCATGAGAACCCCAACATCCGCCCTTATCTCTCCTTTCTCGCCCCATTTGCGTTTTTTGTCGATAACGAATTAATGACCACCTCCAGTGAGCGACGACGCCTGCGACTCAACCACGAAAATTGTCGGAGAAACCAGTTTCAGGCTCTAATTTTCCCGACAACATCACCGGAGATAAGCATTTTGAATTTGTGCGTCATTTTTTTGTAGATCTAGCTTTTTGAATTTGTCGTACATCAGGACGGTGGCGCGTGCGGTGGGGAATTGTCGTACATCATGTAGTGGGAGGGAGGTTGTTGCGGTGACGGTGGTGCCGTGGTGGAGGTTGTGCGGTGGCTGGTGGCAGAAGGGTGTATCTAGAAGATGAGGAAGAGAATTAAGAGATGAAGAGAGTATATTTTCCGAAGGGCAATTTCGCCCATTTGCTTATTTTTTTCACCAGAGAATCAGCTTGGTAGCAACTTTTGGTCTGAGCTTAACTTAAGGGAGTAATTTAAAAAAACGAACATATAAGGGAGTAAGTTTAGAAAAGTGCAACTTATAAGGGAGTAATTTTTAATTTACTCTAAGACTAATGCTGAGAAGAAGATTCTTGAGTCTAAAGTTATAGCAAATGATGCTATAACCTCAGATTCTTGAGTCTAAAGTTATAGCAAATGATGATTATAAAGGCAAAAGCTCTCATGTTATTGTAGAAGACCATACTGAATGTGATAAAGAGATTCAATCTCTAAAAGAATTACTTCTACATGCTAGAAAGGTCCACGATAAGTGGGAAGGCAGTGCTCAAGTTTTAAACTTCTTAACTGAGCAATCAGACAACAATATGAAAAAGGGTTTAGGGTATGATTGTTATAGTCGAAGAGATCACGACAAATGCAAATTAAGTCCTTCAGATTACGACTTTAGAAAAAGAAAGTATACCAATCTTCCTGAATATTTAATTTGCAATTATTGTGGTCATACGGGTCATGAACGTGTCAATTGTGTTAGATATTACGATGATCTTAGAAAAGGTACGACCTTTCACAAAAGTGACACTGTTATTATAGATGACGACCCCTCACCATCTGGATCTAACAACGAACCTAATACGGATCCAAAATTAGATAGGTCGGAGGAAAGAAACAATAAGTTTCGTTGGCACTATGATATGAGTTTTGAATACAAGAAGAAGGCC
>JAGPOY010003661.1:1669-12420 GCA_018983105.1 Silene uniflora | reverse complement strand
TGGAGCAGCTTTTCATTTCAGGTACTTTTTGGTCGAAAAAGTAGTTACCAAAAAGTCTAAAATAAATAAGGTATCTAAATTTTTTTGCAAAACAATTACTTTTATGAAAAAAAAGGTATCTTATTTGCGATGTCAAACTGAGCCAAAATGTAAAGAAAACCAAATCAAATCAAGATTCGCTACTATGCATATGAAACGTAAAGAATAAAAATAACTTGGGGGACGGCGCGCATCGCGCGCCGTGTAACCAACTAGTATTTCCAAAAAGAGGATTACATGAGGTTCTTACAAAGTATATATCCCCTATACAATATAAATCCTTCCTGTATCTATACAATTATACACATAAGAATGAGTGTGTAAGGCATTTAGCTCATGTGTTTAAAGCCTCTATGACATCTATAACACTGCTCAGGAACTGAGTACAAGATAAGTGTGCTCACTGTGACTTGGATGGTTTTGAACAAGGCTTGAATAATCCTTTCCCTTCCTTCAAAAATAGGATGATTACTTCTTAGTATGTAACATTGTGTACTTTTTAGTTTGTTTTGTCCCACATTGGAGAATAAGGTAGGTGTGGTGAATATACTACATATAAATAGTAGAATTGTCCCACATCGAAAGATTAGTATGAGGTGGTGTGATCTTATGATTATAAATAAGAGGCATATTTGGACCTATGTATCAACCAAAAATTTTTCGAGTCTCATAAATATTATTTTAAAGAGCTCTTAAGATGTTCGCTATCATTATCTCTACGATATGATATATAAAGTAAAGTTTTCCGAGTCTTATAAATATTATTTTAAAGAACTCTTAGGATTTTCTATCATTATTTCTACGATATGATATAAAAAGTAAAGTGGAGATCGATGGGAACTACCCGGAAAAGAGTTAAGAACGTGAATAAGAGAAGCAAAAATCACTTAATGTTGGTGTCACATAGCCACATAGGCAACCTGTAATGTACAACTAACACACATAAAGTTGTTTTCATTTCAAACAATAGCTAACTTACAAAGTACAATACAAAAGTAAAAGTTTACTAATGATAGTCTCCTAAGACAGTACAAAACTAAAGATTTTACTAATAATGAGTTGCTATATATACGATGTAGATATCCGATCCCTATCTAATGATCGAGACTAAGTGGTTTTACCTTCAAAGAAAAATAATATGTATATAACAGTGGTAGAAAAAATTATGAAAAAAAAATATAATTAGATTCGTGGTAAGAGATGTTATCATTAGAATATAGATTTCATATAATTTTTGCATATTAAAGATGGTTTATTTCAATAGTATGTTATATGTCCCACATTGAAAAATAATATAGGTATGACAAATATATTACATATAAATAATAGAATTGTCCCACATCAGAAGATTTGAATAAGGTGCGTGATTCTATGATTATAATATGAGGCATCTTTTAAACCTAGGTATCAACCCAAAATCTTTTGATCTCTTAATATTGTCTTGGAGAACTCTTAAGAGTTTAATCATTATATTTTCAACCTATAGATTTCATATAATTTGCACATATTAAAAATTATGTACTTCGATAAATATACTACATTTAAATAATATAATTAGAATTGCGTTAAAAATTTACTTCCTCCATTCCACTAAATTCTATACATTTGCTTTATTCACGTTTGTCAATACTCGTTTTCTTTTGTTAATATCTTTAGTTATATATTGATAAAAATTCTAAAAATTTGATATTTACAATGTACTCGGTAAGACAATTTAAACAAGATCTCACATGACTATCTTTTATGCTATATATTAGAAGTTGTATCGAAGATTCACACAACTTATGAATAGTGCCCAAAAAGTGAAATGTATAGAATTGATTGGAATGGAGGAAGTATATCATTAAAATATAGGTTCATATAATTTGCACATATTTTTAATTATGATTAAAAAAAATAAAAAAATAAACGTATGAATATTAATAGATAGTATAATATTTGCTTATTATTAAAACGGGTTGGGTGTCGAATTAGGTTCAAAAAATATGATGTACTTTTAAATATGTTATTCGTCCACATTGAAAAATCATATAGGTGTAATAAATATATTACGTATAAATAGTTGAATTGTCCCACATCAAAAAATTATTATAAGGTGGAGTGATCCTATGATTATAAATATGATTTATCCTTGGGACTTAGCTATCACCCCAAATATTTTGAATCGCTCAAAATATATACTTATTATATAAGAGACTTTAAACATAATGTTGAACTAAATGTTAAATTTTTAAAGTTATAAAAAAAAATTAAGTAGGAGAAAGAGCGATAAAATGGTCAATATTATAACGGAAATTTGTGTTTTGTTTTTTAGGTATTAAATGTTAGTTTATTAAATAATATAAGGATTTAAGAATTAGTTTATGAAGTGTTAGTGTAATAGATAACGAATTTAATTGATCTAATAGTATCAATGATTGAGATGGGGGAATTGAATTTTTTTTACGGAAAATTCACGTGGTATCCAACTTTTTAATTTTGTGCACATGGTACCCTTAAACTTTGATTTTCAAGTAGCACGTACCCTTTTTATCGTTCTCAAAATTTTTAATTGAGTATAAATCGTAGACAAGAAATCGGAATTGACCAATTTTTTTTTTTAAATTCATTATCTATTCAAGATCTATAATTTTATAACACAAAAGAGGGTATTTCGGAATTTTAGATCGAAATTATGGTCGATTTAAGATTCTCGGGAGAAAACCCTAGAAAATGCCAGCCGACAAATTTTTTTTTCTCAAATCATAGATTACGACAAGATAATCATTTTAGAACAAAAAAATTGCCGATTCCGAATTTCTAAGTAGGAGTTACGCTCAATTAAAAAATCTTATAGCGATAAAAAGGGTATAATGTGAATGAAAATGAAATGTGGATGGTATAATGTACACAAACTAAAAATATTGGATACCATGTGAAAAGTGGCAATGTTCAGGGGTACCACGTGAATTTTCCGTTTTTTTTAATCACATCTAATACTTGAAAGCCTATATATATACTTTAATCTTGATACTCAAATGATACTTTATTAATCTACTTTAGACGTGTGTAGCATGAATCCAACAGAAAACATAATTATAATTGATCTAACAGTATTAAATGATTGAGACAGGACATGGGACTATCAAAACATCAATTAATTTTTTTTTTAACAGTATCAAATGATTGAGATGAGGGACTATCAAAACATCAATTGATTTTTTTTAATAGTGTCAAATGATTGAGACGGGGGAGTATCAAAACATCAATTGATTTTGTTTATAACATTATCAAATGATTGAGATGGGCGAGTATCAAAACATCGAATGAGTTGAATGTTCGCCCAAAAAAATCCATAACAATTAGAGGTGGGTCAATTTTTGTAACCCGTGCAACGCATGGGCATGAAATCTAGTATTATAATAAACCGGGGAAGTGGCAAATAAGCCCCAAACGTTTGCCACTATGTGCAAATTAGCCTCATAACAATTTACTAGTGCAAATTAGCCCCATTAGGTATACCCGATGTGCAATTCAGCCCAAGTAGAGATATCCGAGTAAATTTCTCACCGGAAAAGATTGAGTTGGCACCGGAAAGATGACTAGGATATATAGATTAATAAATTAAAAAAAAAAAAATCATCAGTTTATCACTTTTCTCTTTATCTCCCTCACTCTCATGATTCTAGAGCTCCTTCGTCAATCCTCCCACTCCATTCATCTTCTCTATTTTTCCATCTCAATTTTGTTTGATGTAGCCTACATTCATTTAATTTTATCGCAACAACTTCGTTTAATTTTATCACAGCAAATTCGTTTAATTTATCACCGCAAGATCAACCTCAATCGTCGTCATTGTTGTTTTCGAGCTCAGATCGCATAAAAATGGCGGTATATAGTTAGAGTGTGCATAAATTCAATTTTCCCCAAATTTCAATTTATTTTAAGTTTTTGTAGTACTTGGTAAATTTTCAATTACAAAAATGGTGGACAATATATGGGAATGAATGTAGGCTACATCAAACAAAATTGAGATGGAAAAAATAGAGAAGATGAATGGAAGTGGGAGGATTGACGAAAGAGCTCAAGAATCATGAGAGTGAGGGAGATGAAGAAGAAAGTGATAAACTGATGATTTTTTTTTGTGTTTTTTTTTTTTAATTTATTAATCTATCGTAGTCATCTTTCCGGTGTCAACTCAATCTTTTCCGGTGAGAAATTTACTCGAATATCTCTAATTGGGCTGAATTGCACATCGGGTATAAATAATGGGGCTAATTTGCACTAGTAAATTGTTATGGGGCTAATTTGCACATAGTAGCAAACGTTTAGGGCTTATTTGCCACTTCCCCGTAAAATAAACACATAACTCTTCAAAGATACTTGTATATCATGAAAAACCAATTGCACAAGTTCAACATAAACGCTTCACCGTTCTAATCTAAACTAAGATAGATTAAGATCTACTATCTAATCTATGGATAACCTAAATTGCTGTTGTTGTTTTGGGTTGTGTTTGTTATTTTTGTCTGATGCTGAATGCCTTCTTATATATATAGGCCCTCTCATCCAAATTGTTGTTCCTAACTACTTCCTCCATACATTAATATTCTTCCCATTTCATTAAAATACTACTCACATATAATAGAGAAATGGAAAGAATATTAATATGTCGAGGGAGTACTTTTTTGGTGGGTACTAGTTAACTAACTGACACTCTTAAAACCCTTCTTACATAACCTCTTTCATCTTTTCCAAGCGCCCCGGCTTCATCTTTGACTGACACTCGCCTTTGTTGGGCTAATTACACATTATGTTCCAGGTGCTTAATTCGGCCCATTACTTATTTTTGAAACAAATGTCCAATATCCTTAAGATACAAATTTTAGCGTCCTTACTAAATTGAACGCTAATACTACAAACCCCTTCCACGCGCCAAAGTAATCGACAGTGTTTCCAATACGAGGGAGCTTCGGTAAGATTATTCGTAAGACTCTCCAAAGTGTTAAGACTCTGCCACCTCAGCTTTCCACTAACTTTTATTATTTCTTTATTGTTCAGACCCACCTCAGACTCACCTCATACTTTATACATTATCCGTCAGACCCACCTCAGACTCTACTTTTACATTTATTTATTTTTTTTTCTAAAAAGAAATGACAGTTATGACACATGGCATGTATTAATTGGATAATTTTATTTCATGGTGGGGTCAAGACTCAACCAAAGTCTTAAGTTGAGTCTTGGATTTCCAAGACTCAACTTAAGACTTTGTTAAGACTAGGGTAGATTATTGGTAGTTTTGAGAGAGTCTTGTCTCAAGACTTGCCAAAGTCTTGTCTCAAGACTACCAATAATCTTACCCTAAGTTCTTAGGCTTGGCTTCATGTCTGAGACACGACTCTCAAACATTTAAGAACGACGTTACTTATAACAATCGGCCCACTCATGTCTCGTTAGATGCAATAATTTCCATCACGAATCGTTCCCCGGACTCGGGGCGCATAATGTAAGCATAAGACCATGCCCAAGCAAGGTCACCAACTAGGTCGTGACCTTGTTGGGTCATGCTAATGACATAATTAGGGAGTATTAACATGGTGTTTAGGGCGACCTTGAACTAGCCAGGGTCAATTTGTGACCCTGAGTTGAGTTTGTGACCTTGTTGGTGACCTTGTGCGTGGCATCTTCTAATTGGTTATGGGTGAGAAAGGAAAGTAGAAAAAGGACGAGGACTCTGAAGCCTGCAATTTTACAGACCACCTGTCTTTTCTCCTTTCTCCTTCGCTGCCAAAAAAAGGAGATAACTTAATAAGATGTAAAATTAAAATTATATACCAAAGCAAGATTAAATAAAATATGAGCATACTTTTTTTGAGTCACTCTTGAAATTATCTATAAAATAAACTCAATTATGACATATTTTGACCCATTTTGAATTAAAAAAAAAAAAAAAAAGCACCAAATTAATTTTGTAAACATCATTATTATGTGAATGAAAACCAAGTTAAATTAATTACCTCAAATAAGGACTGGAAGACGATGATGACGGTGATAACGATATGGGTAAGAGACGGAAGAAGTTGATGGCGGAGGTAAAGACCGTGATCCTGATGATGCTGGCCGTGAACGATGTTGACGGTGATGATGCTTTTGTGTGTGTTCTTATTTTATTTAGGATTCTCTCTAGAAGGATCTGGTAAGGGAAAATTTGGGGAAATTATCTGGGAAAAGGTCAAACTAATTTAGGGGGAGAGGTTTAATTTTGTGGGCTGTGGGTTTACTAACATGGTTTTTGGGGAAAGTGGTTTAATTTTTTCCTAGTTTTGTTTAATAGGTTTTATTTAACTCGATTACGTCGTTTGATTTAAAATACGATCGTTTGATTAAATTCTTATTATCTACTATCGAGATTAAGTTAAAATATTTATTAAATAATTATAGTTTTCTAATTAAAATATTTATAAAGTATAAAACTAAAATTAAGTTATAAAATTTAATATTAATTGAAAAAGTAAGAGAGAGGTTTTTGTGGGGTAGAAAATGTGAAAAATGATTGGGTTGGTGACCTAGGTCGTGACCTTCTACTTGGGAGGGTGAAACTGGGTCAAGATAAATAAGGTGTAATTAAGGGCTAAAACGTTGGTGACCTAGTTAGCGTGCATGACCTTCTGCTTGGGGATGGTCTAAAGCATCTACTCAAAGCATGAACAATGCCTCCCGTGCGGGAGTATCACTTTATTTAGCAGCTTTTCAACTTACTTCATACTCCGTACATACTCTCTAGTCCTGTTAATTCAATCAACTACTCCCTCCACACATAAATGTTCACCCCATTTCTCTAATATTTGTGAGGAGTATTTTAATGAAATGGGGTGAACATAAGTGTGTGGAGGGAGTAGTATAGATCCCGCGCTATTGCGCGCTATATATATACAGTTAATATTTTCTCTAGTGTATTATTTATATTTTTTTTAATTTTCAACTCATTAATATTTTTTAATTTTTATTTTATTTTGATATGAAACAAAAAAAATTGAAATAAAAAACTAATCAAAGAGAATTAAATTATGATGTTTTTAATGAATTTGTTTTTTTTTGCCAGGAAGCAAATAATAAGTACAATATATGTCAAGTTATTTTTCACATTAATAATTATTGCATCACTGAAAAAGTTAACAACTCATAGTTTTTTTTGTTTAATATCAAATTTATTTTATTAAAAGAAAAAATTATAATTATAAATTTAATTAAAAGATTCGAGTTTAATTATATGAATATATTAATTGAAAAGGTAATAATTTAATGAAAGAAACTTTTGCTTATTTCGTTTTTTAGGTAAATGCTTTTGGAAGGGAAAAACTAAGAGAATTGTTATTCTCTTAGTGGTAGGGAGATTGGTAACATTTTACTCTTCGGAAGTCAAACTTCATAAACTTTGACCATAAATATAGAAATTAAAAAAGTCTGAAATATTGAAAGATGAAACTAACATATTTAGACTTGTTACGAAAAAATCGTTCATAAAATATACTCTTTGGTAAAAGAATTCATATTTAATTAATGAAAATACGGTTAAAGTGTCGCCTCGAAAACCAGCCAGAAGGAACGGATCCGGAGTAACATATTGCACGTGTTCTATTGTTCTAAACAACATAATGTTTATTATCTCTTTAGTTAGTGCATGCTAACATTATTATGGAATCAGATTCCATACATACGTAAACAAACAAGTTTAATTCTCCTAGCAATTACTTCATCGAACGGAAATAAACCCTTCAATCAAATAAAGTAGTTAGTAGTCAAAAAGCAAGATCAATTCCCCTCTAAAAAGTTAACCTTTTATGTAAGGAAAACACGTAGAAATACAAAACATAAAAGCAAAGCATATAATATAATTACACAATACACAATCCTTTTCAAATATATATACATCAAATTTAGACTCGAGTTTATCGTCCAACTTTTTTTTTATATCGCCAAACGCCCCGTAAGAAAAAAAAAATCGACCAACGTTGTAAAACAAGTTATTCGAAATTTTTATAATTTTCGGCGCAAGTTCCAAATTTAATTAACAAAAAAATGTGTAGCTCAGAGTCAAGGGCCGAGGCTATGAAGCCTTTGTTAGTAAAAGGTAGTATTTCTGCTGGTCTTTCTATTACAGCTTACATTTGTGCAAGGTTCATCTCAAAGCGATCAAATTCAACCAAAGATTCCTCGTCGATTATAGAATCTCATCAAAATTGTCTAGTAACAAACCCTCTAGGAGATTCTGAGAGCTTCCATAGCCTTAATTCAACATCCCTAGATGATGTTGAACGTAAAGATGAAGTTAATATTGAAGATATCCGAAATGGGTATATAAGTAACTTGGAACACAAGTTACTTGATATGGAATCGCGGTATCTTAGCTATCGAGCATTGAAAGAGAAGGAATTCATGTTAATAGGGATTAGGAATGAAATGTTGCTTGAGAAGACTCGAGCCGAGTTCTTGCTTAAGGAAATTTATTTAGCAGAAGAGGAGAATAAGAAAATAGGGAATTTGGTTATAAATTTTATTCGATTTTTCGGGAACTTTCAAGGGTTGAAGAAAGAAAATGTGTTGCTTCAAAGGAAAGTAAGGAAATTATGGAGAAAAGCTGAGCATAGATTGACAATAATATGGCAACAAAAAGTGTTAATTAATGGGAAAAATGAAGAATTGATGAATAATAAGGAAGAGATTGAAAAAAGGGAATTTATTATTCAAGAAATTGAAAATGAAAATAAGGAATTGAAAGAAGTTATAGATCATTTGCAAAGAGAAAAGATTGAGCTTATGAATAAGTTGGATCTTGTTGAAAAATCATATGCATCGGAAATTAAGGTTTGTATTTTTATCATTATATATATTATGTATGTTGATTAGTGATAGTTTTATGCTTTGATATTCATGCATAATTTTGACAATGGTATTAGCTAGCTAAACATTACATATGCAATAGCGGAGTTATGATTAATTCTCATATTTTGGGGCAAAATTTTAAGCAGAGGTGAATAAGTGATGGCATAAGCAAAACTAACTTAAAATTTTGATAGTTTTATTTTTTCAGTGAGGGCGAGGGCCCTGCCCTGGCCTATTCCCCGCACTGCTCCGCGAGTCCACCACTAAGTGCACTAACCATATCTATAACTCTTAAAATGTGTCAATATTTTAAATTGATCCTTAGGAATAGTTGTAGACTATTCAAAAGCATGCCTCGCACATGCCTCCTATTATTTCCATCAAAAAATGGACCTTTCTCACTTCTGCGGCCCAAACCCCAAACCTTCCCACTGAGTCATTCTTCTCAACGCAAATAGACCCACGCACAATTCGGGTAGGGTTCGGGTTAGGCCAATTCGGGTCAGCGGATTGGGTCAATTCGGGTCGGGTCATTTTCGGGTAAATTATTAGGAGACAAAAAGAAATTTCAAGTCTTTTGGGGTTAATTAATGTTATGTTTTGTCGGGTTATTTTCGGGTTGGGTAGTTTCAGGTCGGTATCACTTATAATTATCAGCTCGATAAATTGAGGCACCGCGCCCAAAGGGCGTGATGCAACAACTACTGGAATAGTAAATAAAAAACATGGAGTTACCAATTAGAGTCAATTTATACTTTTTTACCATAATATACTTCTTTCGTTTCAATCATTTATTTACCTTTGATTGAAATATCCTCCATAAACAATATAAAAGGTAAACAAATGAATGTGAGGAAGTCAGGGAAAATCCTTAGAAGATCTGTATCTCTTACACCTACCTCTTCGATTCTGGTCATTTGTTTACCTTTTCTATTTTATGATATCTCATTTATTTGTTTACCTTTCTATATTAGGAGTGTTTTTCATGTATGATTTGATAATCTATACCCATAATGATTCACTTGTCATCCAATAACACTAATTACAAGTGGTCTCCTCTCATCTCCTTAATAAATCTGTCAAAACCAAAGACGATGGTGACCGGTGAGTGTTGATCAATTCTTAAAGCCAAAGTTTCATACGAGTACTAGCTAGATATCGCACTGACTATAATGTAAAGCTTCTTTTTTCTTTGGCACAAATAATGAAAGCTAACTAATTAATTAAAAAAATTGATTCTTCAACTAAAGTTTAAGATAATTTTTTTTTTCCAAGTTGCTTTACTGCATTATTGATTTTTCATTCCTTAGTACATTTCACAAATTCACTCCGATCCACATTTTCGCCCTCTAACTTCGAATTCTGATTCCGCTACTGCATGGGTACAGATTGAACTTACAGAAACAGTGAGCAAAGAGGAATATGAGAGAGTCTTGAAAGAATTAAAGCAACTCCAAAAGGAAAAGGAAAGTGAAGCAAACGAAATAACGTACTTGAAATGGAGCAATGCATGCTTAAGGCATGAATTAGTTCGATGTCATGAGCAGAACGAAAATCGGGTCGTCGAGTTTGAGTATCATGATCACGAAGACGAGAAGAATAACGTAATTACGTCAAAGAGGCGTAGGTTTATTAAGAAGATTAAGAAGTGGGTTGATGGAGGGGAAATTGATGAAAAGGGAAAAGGAGTTGAGTGTTTTGGTAAACATTCTGCTCCTGAGGAAGCAGAGGATATGTTTGTTCATGCAAGTAGACCTGTACTCGGGCCGGGCTGACCAGAGGGCGGGCCGGGCTCTTCTGATGTGACCCGGGCCAGGCCAGGGGGAGGAGCGGGCTTGGCTCGGGCC
>JAGPOY010003660.1:0-12866 GCA_018983105.1 Silene uniflora | reverse complement strand
CTAATCCTTTTAATTACTTGTTAATCCATTTAATCATTCATCATGTTTTCATATGCTAGTTACTCTTTACCTATTACTTGCAATATCACCATGATTAGTGAGTAGTTACTCAACTAGGGTAAATGGGTAATTAGGGGAATGATTATGGGGATGAACATATGCTAATGTTGAGGGTTAATTGATTGATTAAACTTGTTGTGATGTTATCTAGTCATATGCATGCTTTATGTTTGATGAAATTCTTGAAAGACAAAACTAGCATTGATTCTCTTTAGTCCATGTGAACCTTGTAAGATCGAAATTAAAGCCTCAAGGATCGCAAGACTACTATTCAACCCTTGTCGTAAGATCAAAAGCCTCGATTGAGGGTTAGACCGTGTTTAAGTCTAGTAGGGAAGTTAGGGTGTACGGGTAATAACTAGCCCTTTCCGACCTAAGGGTTGTAAGATCGAAAGCCTCGACCCTATTTCGTTATGACCTCAATCAATCTACCCAATTTATAATTGTATGTGTTCTACCTATGATTATCCCATATGATCCCATGACACCCTACTATTTCTCTTTATTTGATTACATCCATACTTACTTGCTTATTTACTTTGCTTTAGATTATAGACTTTATCTGCAACTCAATTGTTACCTTTGAGACTTACTTTGCATAATTTAAGACGAATAGATTGCTAAACTAGTTACCCGTCCCGTGGACCGACCTCGACTTACTCACTATCTAGTTAGTTTGTTGGAGAATATAAATGTGTTTGTGTGAGCGATACGACGACAATCGTCCCACCATACATACTGTCCTGAATAATAGAACCCGATTACTGGAAGCATCGGATTACTCCTACAAGTCAGAAAATTTCACCTACTACCACTACTACAATTGAGCACTTGGGCCACGACAAAATTCGTGGCGCAAGTGCTAAATTTCCGTGGCTAAAGTACTTTCCCACGGGAATACCTTTCGTGGCGCAAGTGGTCGAGGCAAACAAATAGCTGATGGTGGGATTTGTCGTCGATTTCCAATCAAAAACAATTTATAAGCCCAATAAAAGTAGTTTTTATTGGAGTAGAACACGAAGATGGCGGGGGTAGATACTTAGTTTGCTCAAGTTTTTAGATTAGTCAAACAAAGGAGAAGGTTTGTCCATTGTAAACTAATATGCAAACTATATATGAAAATAGGCTAAGAGCAAGAGTAATTGATCAAATATGGAAAATCTAGAGCTTTTGGGTTCACTTGGGTAATAGAGCATTGTAGATACCCATATCTGTCGATATTGGAATTTATAGACTCCTGGAAAACATCCGATGATGATAGGACGACATGTACTCTTAGTTGGCATTTGTCATTATTTGAGTTCATTTTACGATGTAGTCGATGAAGAGTTTTATCAAGATTTTAAAATCATTTTATTTATTTCATTTGAATTTATTTATTTTATTAAAAATAAAATAGTCTTTGATTTGAAAAAATCATTTTTGAAAGTAAATTTTTTTTTTATAAATCGTATTTGAAAAAGTCGATTTTTAAGACGATTTTATACACGATTTTGAGCTCGTTTTCTATTCCATCTTGGCACGAATTTCGATGCAATTTTTGGCCCAATCTCTTTTCCTAAAACGCATATTCGAATCCCCACCATTAGCCAACCCAAGCCATCACTTCTAACTCACACTAAATTTCGTCTTAAAACAGTCCATTATCCTTCCCCGTGTTCAACTTTAACCCGTCCCAAACCAGCTCAAATTCGACTCAAACTAAGCCCAACTCGTCACCTAGCCTAAACCTTAAACCATGAACCACACTCATACCCAGATCCTAAACCACACTCGACCAAGCTCAAACAGAAACGCAAATGAGCAGCATAGACCCGTGCACACCACGCTCTGTTTTTGAGCTTCGAACTCGCACCACTCGAACCTAAGCCATCACCTAGCCAAGTAGACGTGACAATACTTGATCCCCAAGCTTCATAATACTCCCATAATGCTTGCCAGAGTCGAGCCAAATCCCCTTCTTAAACCGAATAACATCCACTTCTTAAAAACTCGCAACAATCTTTCGATATTTCCTATTCCCGTTTCACTCACACCCATTACCTTAAACCTCAAGAAATACACCTTAGACTCCTAAACCATATAATATCCTTCCATAGTCGTGCCATTGAGATAAAGATAGAATCTCAACTCATAAATTCTATTCCAATCATTCCGGTTTCCCTATATATACCCCCTTTAAAACCCTTCAAAACGGGTTCACCATCACCGCAACTTTATTCCTATAGATCTCCATAAACCCATAAACTATTAACATGCCTTAACGTCCAGAAAAAAACCACAAACCACGCACGAATTCCCTCGAAAAATAGAGTACGCGAGTACTCTGTTTTCGCGTTAATTCCTGCGCATACAACCTTCCTTTACCCTTGATTTGCGTGCCTATTACACCGGAATAACTTCTGTTTGTTTGCATAAAACAGAATTTAACTCTTCCACGTTTCCATAACATATTTCCAATCAAAATTTCATCTAGAAACGAGTTCACAAATCAAGTTTGAAAAACGCTGCGCAATTCCTTCAAAAACACGTGTTTGCTTTAAGTGCTTTGTTACTTCATCAACGACAGCCCATCTAAGACAAAATCTATGATCAATTACGACCCAAGATGGTCTCAATGATACATGTAGGTTGAGGGTCCATTAAAAATCCTTCCTTTCTCCTTTTAATTCCGTTTTGTATTGCTTTATTTATTATATCGCATTATGTTAGTTTTTTATTAGCATATTATATCTTTAATTATGAATAATTCTTGACATGTCGTTAATTTTAATAATCAACTCGAAGTTATTGATTTTTAATTTAATTAGAATGAAATTCTTGTTAGATTTGCCTTATTTTGTTCGTTCTTATGATTTCTCACATGTTTGGTTTAATTGTTTGATTATTTAGCATGTTATTAGATCTATTTTGTCTTTATTTGTTTTTAATTATATAAAATTGATTTGTGGCGATTTTCCAGACTTATTATTTATGATTTTAATTTAGGTAAATTTTCGTGATTTATTTTATTGATTTAGTATTTATTTCGCAATTAACATTGTTTTTATGCAAAACCCGCGCAATGCACGGGTCTGTCCAGAATATGTTTTTGTTTGCTTTTATTATTTGATAATATTTATTTAATTTTAGTCTAATTCGTTTAATTAATTTTAGATTTTAATTATATTGTTATTGATTTGTGTTGTATTTTAACTAACCATTAATGTTTATTAATGTATCGTATGCTAAGAGTAAGAATATCTCTTTCCCTCTCTTGTTGTTTGTTTTGCTAGAATAGCTAATGAACTCACATGCTAAGTTTACCCTCTCTTGTTGTTTGTTTTGCTAGAATAGCTAATGAACTCACATGCTAAGTTTACTCGACGAGTAAATTGCATTACATTGACATGCTAGGGTTAAAGCGTTGTTTGCACTTCAGCAAATACAATTCATTCGACTAGCCATCATTTTTCTAAGTAGAGGGCGTCATTGCGACCGACGGGGTTAGGTGTCTTATTAACGGACTTCCTAACACGTACCCACGCACGGACATTTTTTCCCTAAAATGGTTTCTGAGTTTCCTCAAAACTTGGTGGCGACTCCTTTTTCAAAGCCCCCGTGGATATATCAAATTCCTCCATCCACAAGCATGAAACAAGGTTAAAACAAGATATGGGTGATAACAATGGTCAAGGGTTTATGCCTAATTTCTTAGTCACCTTAAGTTTATCAACAAATTTTCATTTAGTTAAGATAAACTCATAAAACACATAACACTTCGACCTTCTAATAGCCTAACCACCAAGATAGATCATCCAATAGCAAATGACACCAAGATAGGACAAACATGTGAAGAAAAGTTCAAACTTTCATTCAAACATTTCTACAAACACTTCATGTGCATGAAAGTGAAGACAAACAAATCACCAAAATCTAATATTAATAACCTAAATTCACACCCATTGATACCCCAACATCACCCTAAGCCCTAGGTAAGTCTACTCACACATGCATATGGTGGAAAAACCAACAACAAAGTGCAACAACACACAAACAACATGGTAAACATATAAGTATTGCTAGTTTGAATGGAGAACAAACAAGTAAGACAACAAATGTAAACTAATGAAGCAAATGTAAACAAAAGATGAGGATTATACCAATAAAGAGGAAATGAACAAGCATGGATAATGGTGGGAAAATGAATTTCTTCAAATCCTCAAATACAACCCAAATAACTAAGACTATAACTAGATCTACACTAATTTAATGAGTAATTAAAGTCTAATTAACGAAAGGTTAATGAAAAGCATAATAAATCTAAGTCTAGGGTTGTGTTTAGAAATGAATTACGGAGGGTATTTATAGTCTACATAAAAACTAGGTCAACAATTACAAGGGAGTTGAAAATGTCGAGAAAGGGTCTCAGCCGGTGGACCGGTCGTTGGTGGCCTTCCCGGCTGGGAGTCTTCTGTACGTTCAACACCAAATTGGGTCACCAGATGTACACAGTAGGTGGGCCGGTGCCGGCACGCTGTCTGGCTGGGAGCCTCCTGTAACTCTTCTTCATTTCCTAGCACTTTCAACCATCTCCAGGTTTGCCCAGCCGATATACCGGCTGCTGGCGGCTTACCCGGCTGGGAAGTTCCTGTAACTCTCCTTCGTTTTCTTCCTTGGCTCAAGTGAGGGGGTTCCTAGCCGGCTGACCGACTGTCGGCCTACCGACTGGGAATCTCTTCTCAGCAACTCCTCCTCTTCTTTTCTATGCTAGCTTCCATTTCCGCCGTTCTTGCTTCCATTCCTCCATTTCCGTCTCAAATCCTACAAGATGAGACACAAATGCATAGAATGGAAAATCGGGACACAAAATGCAAATAAAGGCATGCAAAACCGTGTAGAAACGGATCAAAATGCACAGAAAAGAGGGAGGAATTATGACAAAACAAACACAGATCAAACTTCCCCACACTTAAGTCTTACGCGTCCCCGAGTAAGTGAGCAAAACTTTTGACTCTTATTCATCCCTCTTCCTAACTTAAGTTACTAATATCGGATGAAAGGTAATTAACGGGTCTTGTCCGTCCCTTCAACTCACAACGAAACACAATAAGGGTATGTGCTCCCTTGCAAGGCAAGTGGGGGCTTGCGGAAATTTTTTGACACATCCAACATTTAACCACAAATCAACATATGAGATGCATCACAAAAAGTCACCCGCTTTCCTCAACTAAGCGGGGTTTAGAAAAGCGAACTAAGGAGGTCTATAGTAGAGGATGTCGTCTCAAGGTCTTGCCGAGGTATAAAACCCCTAATTCTAGCTCAAGAAACCAACATTGACAACACAAAATGTCTAAGAAACAAATTCTAGGCGGGGAAAGGGGAAGTGCGTCGCTATACTCCCAAGATTGACACGACACACACAAGATTCGACTCCATATCAAGACTTCGACCAAAGGAGACCCAAGTACCGACTCTCACGGGTTTCACTAGTCACTCAATGAAAGAACAAGGTGATTTTGAGACACAAGTAGCCAAAATCACTCTCCTAACTCGACTTGCGAAGCATGCCCGCAATCTAATATGGTACTCCATCCAAAATCCGCAAGAGAAGTATTCAAATGATGCACATATAAGAGAGAGAATCGGGTTGTAACGGGGCTTTGGTTAGGTTAGAAGAGGTTGGTGCAACCACCTTTTTAGGACATGTGGAGCTAGAAGTTAAGTAGTCGCCACATCTAACCAACTCACTAAATTTAACCAAATGCAAGGGAATTCTCCACAAAATTCGGCAAATGTGATCACCGTTTCCAAAAATCAATACTTTTCAAAACAAAATTTCAAATGCAATTTCCATCAACCCTTTATTGGACACAAACACTTCTTCTTTTCTTTTTCTTTTTCATTTCATTTTTCTTTTTTCTTTTTTAATTTTCTTTCTCATATTTTTCTTTACTTGTAATCCTCTTTTTTTGATGAAATGTAAGTATATTAGATCAAAAATCGTCACATGTACATTTGAAAGCCCAATCAAATAAGATTGGAAAACTGCTCTACCATTTCCGGCCAGTCCCAATCGATTAAAAAAAAAACAACAAATCACAAACATGATTTCAGGCAACAAGAAAGAGATAGAACCCTATCCCTAACTCCGTCTCCCCCATTTTCACTGTCTACTGAAATCATTTACCTCGCTCTCTCCATCAAGCTTTCTATCCATTGTCGAACTCGATCCCCAATCTTCGTCTGAGTAAGCCCCCTAATTTTAGGTCGCATCTCATCAATGATCATCTGTACTAGAGATGTCGATAGAGCAATTTAGTGTTCAAATTTACACACATTCCGTTGATGCCAAACATGATATAAGGCAGCATTAATGGTGGCGTTTATCAAGTCTCGTCTGACTCTTGAAATCCCCATGTTCAGCCTCCAATATTGAAAATCTTGGGTAGAAATAGTCACTCGTAGCCAATTTCCTAGTCCCTTGATGATCTCGTCGCTCTATACACATCTGAAAAACAAGTGCTCCTCTGTTTCCTCTTCATACTCACAGATGTAACAGGTATTAGCAATGCTTATCCCCAAGTTATATAGTTTACCATTCGTATTTAAGCTTTTGTGTTAGTATAGCCATGATATCATACTATGCTTAGGGATAGACCATCTGTTCCACACTAAATTAATCCAATTGACTTCATTCCCTTTGGTCCTGATGTAGTCATAGCCTTTAGCAATAGAATAGTCCCGACCCCCATCATTTGTCCAGACCTGTTGTTGATAGGCTTCCTTTAAGATCGATTTCACTTGGCAAATCTTTCTCCAGTACCAACTAGAGTCAGCTGGTGGAGAAAAGTCGAGCCAGGTAAGTTTATACCCCTTCATAAGAATCAAATTTCCCACCCAAATATACTCCACAAAAGCACTACAATGACGAACTACTCAACATAGGTGAGTTGTTTATGGAATGTAGTTATTTTGTTGGCAAATGAAATGACATTACTAGGCTCAAAATGGATTTACAACAAGGGAATAATTAATTGTGACTCAAGGGTGAAAAATAGACTAATTTAGCTATTGTGAGGTTACTTTATAGAACAAAATCATCTCAAGATACACATCAACACTTCTACGGAATCAAGGAATGAGCTCCATATTTATGCGTTTTGATATGGCACACCACGTAAGGAGGACTACTCACAAAATCTAAACGGGGCCGGTTTCATGGGCCGGCCATATGGAGGCTCTATCCTCACATTTGAGTAGCTATGCATTTTCACATGACACACCATGTGTCATCAAAAGGCACGAGCTATCAAAAGGGAAATGACACGGGCAAAATGATTATCATCATTGGCGACGTATGCACTCCACGTTTAAACCCTCTATGCACTTATTTACAAACAAACTGCAACGTGTATGAAATGCAACTAACACATATGAACAAGCTACATGAATGCAAGAGTGAACGCATATATACATGTCTAACCTAAATGCATACAAATTCTAATCCTAACAGCAGATTAACAACAACATGCATCTCCAAAATCGTTCCCAAAGGGAACACCCACATCATATATCCCGTCCTCCTCCATGTCAATATATACAAAAAAAAAAGGAAGGATAAAACAGAGAGAATTGGAAGAATTTTACCAAGCGTCTTCTCCGATGCTTTGCGTGTATTGCCTATAAAAAAGGTTAGGAAAAGGCAATATATACGTACAATATATACAATGCAATATTTATGGAATTTTTGAAATTTTTCGATTTTAAGGTATTTTTTTGAAATTTTATAGAATGAAAGAGTAAATTATATACAAATATTAACAAATATACACAAAGTGGATATTTCATTCCCTACACTTAAGATTTACATCGTCATCAATGGAATGAAACATAGGAAGAGAATAAGTGAAATAAAAAGAACATGTTTTTGTATTTTTAATTTTTTTCTTAAAAATAACGACATATTTTTGGATTTTTGATTTTCTTAAAATAAAGACATGTTTTTTGTATTTTTGAATAATAGAATTTCCTCTCCACACTTATTTATTTACATAATTTCCAATGGAAATAAATATGTGGAGGAAATGCGGAAATTAAATGCGAGTTTTTGAAGATTTTTAATGCCAATAATAGAATAATAAGTTTTCATTTGAGTATATTGTTAAACTTTTCATTAAATCTAGTATATTGTTAAACTTTTTATATTTACTCTTAGAAAACTGAATTTTAAAAGGGAGTAAAATTTAATTTACTCTAAAATGGAGTAAATTAATTTTTTTTTTTTGATAAAATGTAAGTATATATATAAAAAAGGGTAGCCTGCATTAGACACGAGTTCATAAACCGATACAAGCCCGCACCAAGCAACTGACATGGAGCCCATTACAAGAGGCCCAAATCTAAAACAACAAAACGAAATAGAAAGGGAAAACAAACCGATCAAAATCAGAGACATATATCGCCAAATCCCGTTCACAACAAAACTCAGGAGACAATCTCCTTCTTCCTTCTTCTTCACTGCATCCTCCATCAATCCATCAAACAGATCTGCCGATTAATGTTTCCAGCCAAGCTTTGTCTTGTCCACCGAGTTTCACCCAGCTCCTGCCACCAAATCTTCCTTCCAGTTCTCGGATTATGTCCCGATCTAGCAAAATGGGTCGAATCAAGGTAAATTCATGTCTGCTCATATTCCGTTGTCTCCATATATGGTACATACATGCATTTATTATTGCATTGAATATGTTTAACCTAGGTTTGGAGCATGATCTTGTGCTTCTCCATAGAAGGATATCTCGAGTTGGAAGGGCAGTCCCTATCCAGTGGCCAACTGTTAGGAGAACCGCTGAGCTATATGGACAGGTGAAGAATAGATGTTCCATGCTTTCAGCCGTTGCCACACAGACACAGCAGGTAACATCTTCGCATATCCCCAGTCTATGTAGTTTATCTTTGGTATTCATGTTGCCATGGTGATAGATCCAAGCAAAAAAACTATGTTTAGGGATAGTCCAGTTATTCCAGACCATATTATGCCAAGAAACAGTGTCACCTTTATCCCTAAGAAATTCATAACCTTGAGCAATTGTATATGTCTTTCCTGTGTTCCATTGTTGTTGTTGTTATGCTGGTTGTAAGTGTGTTCTGGTTTGACAAACCTTTCTCTATACCAGGAAGAATATGTAGGAGAATAAGAATGCCACTCATTGCCTTTAAGATAAATATTGTTGATCCATCTGACCCAAAGGCGGCCAGCCTTACTAGCAAGCCACCAAACAAGTTTGCCAACAGCTGCCTTGTTCCAATGCAGTTCATTTTTGAGACCCAGGCCTCCCTCTTTTTTCGGTTTGCAGATAGTATCCCAGGAAACTAGGGGAGACCTAAATAAATTAAAAATTAATCCCTTTTAAATCCAATTTTTTAAAATTACTCCTTTATATAATTTTTTCCTGACATTACTCCCTTAATATACACTTTTATCAAAAATTGCTTCAAAAACTCAATTTAGGTCACTTTTTCCGTCTGTTTTTGAACTTATTCTCCATTGTTATACGTTTCAAAGTATAAATTGGTTAAAGCACAAACAAAATAAGTTAATACACTGATAGAATACGTAAAAAGGTCTTTTAAGAATAAGGTAACTATTTAATTTGATATACCATGTCTTTAAATATGATGCGGTCTTTTAAGAATTATACTCCCTCTTATTCACTATAAGTGTCCCATTTTATTAAAATACTCCATTCATATATTCAAATAATGGGACACTTATTTTGAATAAGAGGGAGTATTCAATATTATAAAATTTTAACAAAAAAAGATAAAGTAATTTACGAGAAATTTATGACTTTGATAAACAGAATTATATATTCAGATTCATTTATTAAATTATCGATATTATAAAAAAATCAAAAAAATATTCTTATTAGTAAAAAAATCAAAATTTAAGACGTCAATAATTTTCTTTACTTGTGTATGATTTTATAAAAGCTTTAAATTTCTTACTAAACTAAATAAAAGAATACCGAATATTTATTAAATTAGTCAAAATATTTTCAAGATTTTATATTTAAAGTTATTTTCATATTATCTATATTTGATTAAGTTTCATTTAACTTTTGTATTTTTTTTTTTAAAAAACAATTTTTTGCGTTTACCTCAACATGAAATATATTTATTCAAGTCTGAAGAAACATTGCCACAGGTATTTGTTACTAGCTTCGTGGCTATGCAAATATGTTGCCATTGACAAGATGTAAGTTGTGGCCAAAAAATATTTGCCACAGAATGATCTGTGGCTAAATATAATTTAGCCACGGGTATGCCATATCTCGTGGCAAGAATGATTATTAGTCACGATAGTAGCCTAAATCGTAGCACAATTGACGTTTAGCCACGGGAAAAGTTGTTCCCACGGCATAAAAGTTTTCTAAGATAGTGAATAAACATTTTCCCGTGGGTAAACAAAGCAATGAATTATGAATTTTGCGTAGCATAAATCGTCGCGCAAGAGTCAATCTGTAGTAGTGTACTAGTATTTAAATGCAGTAAAGTAGTAAACATCTCTTAATTGACATTTACTAAACAGTCGAAGTTCACCTATTGGAAGAACAGTGAGCAATGTTACAGAGCATTTCGCCCAACATGGATTCTCCTTTCTTGAAACCAAATCGTCCAGATATATGCATAATCATACTGACAACTTTATCACGGGTTATTCCAAGTTGAAGGCTGGAGTGAGGTGAACTAAAAATAGGTAAACATAGTACTGTAAGCCGGATTACGACAATCAACTTTCTCGTCACACACATTCGTATGAACTGCAAATAAGTTGCCACGAGAATTGACAACACCTGCTCCAGAAGATCCTGGACCAGACATAATGTCCATATTCTACTAGTGATGCGAGTGGAAGAATATATATGAAGCCATGGATATGGGGGAGAGACACGAAACCCAATGTATTTGAGATATGGTCGTCTGCAGCTGTGATACCCCGTATCTGTTAAGGGTCTACATGGCCGAGTAGATAATGTGACATCTGAGACAGTGTTCTGCCGAGTGAGTACTCGACCGAGTACAGGAGCACTCGGCCGAGTAGTAATGTAGCTCGGTCGAGTATACATGACGGGTTAGGCGAACGGACTTTAAGTAATTAGGAATGCTTAATTAATATAAAAGGAAAGGTAATTCATTCAGCTACAGTTTTACAACTTTTACTTTCACAAAAACCCTAAGAATCATTCCTAATCACTTCTGAGTCAAGAGAGATCCAGATCTTCGCCTTTTGTCGTCGCCGCTTTGTAAGTTTTGCTAGATCTAAATCTATTGTGCTATAATTATAATCGAATCGGTAGAATTTTTTATGTAACGCTATTAGGGCACAAATTGATTGATTACTTGTTTATTCTAGGCTGTGAATTCGTAGAGGAGCCCTTCTAGCCAATTGTTGTGTTGATTACTTGCGGATTTGCTATCAGGTAGGATTTCCTACTCAGTAATTCGGTTGTGACGGTATTGTATCGGTTGATTGCTAAGGTTGATTATGTGATTACTGTAATTGATTGTGTGATGTGATGTTCCAGCTGATAAACGGTTCCGGATGAGTGAGTCCATATGGGAAATGGTCCACGCCCTTCGATCGCTCCTTGTGACTCCCATCACAAGAAGGATGTGCACATTAATGAACCTAGGGTTATCACTTGTTGCGGTGAGTGGCTACGGTGACGAGGCTGTGTCACTGGCTCACTTGGGTACCTGTTGCGATGGGACCTGGCTGAAAGGGATTATATTTGAATGATTGTCTTCCGCTGTTAATATTGTTTACGTTGCGTTGAGATATGACTAGTACCGGTTGCTGACCCCGTTTATGTTGTCTTTTGACCTGCTGTGATCCATCGATGGCGGTGAGCAGATTGTAGCAGGTAACTTTGTTGATGGAGTCGGATGGAGGGGACACAGCCGAGTCTAGATCTACAGTTATAGCTTCCGCCAGTTTTAGTTCAGTTTCAGTTGTTTTGGTTTTTGTCAGTTTGAGACAGTTTTGATGTAACCGTTAACATTATTTACATTTATAATAAATTGTCCCTTATTGTTTACTTATTGATGTTCACTACCTCGGGCAACCGAGATGGTAACGTCCTTATATGCTAGGGCAGACCCTGGTAAGGGGCCTTGGTATATGGGGGTGTTACAAAGTGGTATCAGAGCGAACAATTTTGGAACCTAACCAATGAATAAAATGAACATAGGGTGTCTAATTAAAATGAACCCGGGGAAAAGTTGTTTGGAGCTACCGCAAGGGCTTGGGAGACGTCTTAAAGCCGCATCTTGCCTTTACAACTTAGAACCGTTCATCGGGGGGAGTGTCTTATATTTGGTCCGTGTTGTCTTGTGGATTTTTATATTGTGTACGGCTGAGTATGAGATGCATGAAATGAGACAGTTGAGAGGTAGTATGCAAAGTATAAAGATGATGCATGTAATTATGTGATTGGCATGATATGCACTAAAGATTGATGTATTGCTTAATATGAATCGCATGAGATATGTATGCTAAGAAAGACTTGATTCCATTATACGTATACTACAAAAACAGGCTATAACAACGGTTAAAAACCGTTGTTATATAAAAAAGCGGACGTTGTTAAAGCCTCCGTTGTTAAAGGTTTTAACAACGGCTGTCATTTAATCAAAAAACCGTTGTGCAAACTATTAACAACGGTTCACAGCCGTTGTCGTTAAGGACAATCCGTTGTGGAAAGTGTGAACGATTTTTGGTGGCAAAGTTATCACAACGGTATATTAAAAACAAACCGTTGTTA
>JAGPOY010003659.1:0-12868 GCA_018983105.1 Silene uniflora | reverse complement strand
GTTCATCACTAAGTCCTTCGTCAACCTCAAAAGAGTCAACTACAACTACCACGAAAGGAGTCCCAACGGATTCTAAGGACTCGGGAAGACCCTCATCCTTTCTGCTACAAACGGGCTCAATATCATTCATGGCACGTGTGTGATTTACCTCCTCCCCGAAATGGTGAATTGGAACAACAATATGGGGCATTTTAATAATGAAAGTCGGACCATCGTCGTCGTCATCTAATAATTCTGGGTCATTAAGAGGAAAAGACTCACATTGGGATGGCGGAGGGGAAAAAGCATCGGTCAATTGCTCATCTCTTTCATCCAATTGTTGGAGCATTTGCTGGATATGAGAAAAAGTATTGGCCAATTGCTCATCTATTGCATCTAATTGTTGGCCCATTTGTTGGATTTGAGCCAAAAGTGCAGACATTTCTTCTTCAAAACCCGGCGACAAAGTTTGTTGGCGAGCTACCTCCCGACTTTCGGAAGCCATGAAATTGAACAGATTACAAAGTTCCGGCCCGTCCATGTAGTAGACACTCCCTTGTCTCAAGTTTTAGAGCCCATTCACGGGTCTCATAACCCATGCCATATAGAACTATACGACTCATGGAATACTCATCAATAATGTGCCCAAGGGAGATGAGTTCATTACGGTGGTAGTAATACCGGTCAAGATAGTCATGAAAAGGCTCATCCTTGAGGGGTGGAGATTGAGATCCGTCATTCATTATGATAGGCCGAGCTTTATCACCTACAAAAATAGGTACTAAAACTACAAAGAAACCGTGAGAAGGTATCAAGGAACAAGTTTTCCCCGAGACAAAAAGAAAACAAGACAAAACTCTATAACTAATAACAAACAAAACCGTCTCCCCGACAACGGCGCCAAAATTTGATAGGGTGTCGCACACCTATACAAAAATAATTTTCCCTAGACACAAGTTAATGTAGTAGTAGGGGTTGAACACAAGGAAAACGAATGTTACTAATGAATTGCTATGAGTAGAAATCTATCAAGGTCGGTTTAACAATTTGGTTTGGTTTGGTTTTGCTAATGTCTAAGATGATAAAATATAAATCAATAATATTAAGAGTCTAAGGGAGTCGGGTCACACATGCAAGTATGTAAAAATCATGTCAAAGCTAGGAATAGATAACAACAACAATTGCTTAGGCTTAAAGACACCCGCCTCTCGACATTAGTGTCAACCATAGAACGGGTCCTAGAGGCTCTCGATCTTACTAGGTCGTTCTACTAACACATGCAAAGTCTAACTCGAATTACGTGCCTCTCGACTTATAGAATGAATTAACAAACTTAATCAATGAATATGGCCACTAAACAAAGATTAATCATAACGAAACGAGCATGTGAGAGCATGTGATAGAAGCAAAGTGTTGATATTATAGCATCTTAATTTTGACAATTATATTACTTACTAATGCATGACTTCCCTAACCCTTAGACAAATATAACTACTCACTCATATTAGAAATAAAACTAAAAGTATTTGATATAATAAACATGATAATAATAGAATTATGAATGGCTAAAAGATTAATAATAGAAATGATGTTGAAAGTAAGTAATAATAAAACTAACACGTGGATGATAAAACAATGATGTAGATAATGATTAATGAAACGATAAAGTAAAATACTAATTGAAATGTAAAATGACGAAGGTAAACAACGAAATGAAACTCGAAGTAGAATTACCGAATTGCAGAAACAAACTTGCAAACGAAGAACAAAACAATAACCCAATGAAATAACCCAATGAACTTGAAATGAACTTGAATTAGAACTTGAATTGAAATGTTTATAACAATTGAAAGCTCAAAGGAAATACAACTAATTCTGAAATTATAAATAATATAAGAGAAATGTGCTACGTAAGTGTGTGAACAGATGTAAAAAGATATGGAATTAGCACCCCTTATATAGGAATAAGCATGTTGAATAAGAGATCATATGGCATCCAATGCATACTCTTAATTTTCCTTCAAATCATGATTAAATGTCATGAGGAATCCTAAGCAAGCCTCTTAATGCCTCTTAATCACCCAATTTAAGTGAGAATTTAGCATCAAAAATTCCTATGTGAGCATCCTAAGTAGAATCCTAAGCTTGCTCTAAACTCCATCACTTTATTTGGGCTTCATTTCACTTTCTTTGCTTGGGCTCATCTTCTCATTTTTCCACTAACATTGTTAGTGCCATCTTTGTTTGGACTTCCCATTTCTTCCATAGGTGTCAATCCATGTCAAGCTTGCTTCCACTTAGCCTTGTAAATTACGGTGTTTGAAAAAATGACGGGAATAAGCTTCCGAATGCTTAAATTCCTACAAAATACAACAATCACGAGCAATACACCTAGAACGCAATATTAGCTCACAAACACTAATTAAAGTGAAATAATCAAGTAAAATCGAGCTAAATTAGGGGATTAAATTGTATATAAACTAGACATATAAGTTAGCATCAACGATAGTAACGATCTAATTAAAGAGTATACAATGCTTACCGATTGAATCTACGATGAAAGGGTGTAAAGACTCAAGATTCGTCAACCCTAGCCTTGCGATGATTAGTATAAATCGAGAGAGCAGTAAACGTCGCCTAAGATTTGAGAGAAAATGATTAAGAAATGATTAAAAACTGATTTAAGGTTAAGCTCTCTTATTTATATTAATCACCAAAAATCCGATAATCGTAACCCGTCAGACCGGTCACTCGGCCGAGTCAACCCCCAACTCGGTCGAGCAACTATTTTCCAGACTTCCAACAACTATTACAAAAGTCCCTCATAAAGACACTCGACAGCTAACTCGGTCGAGTTAGCCTTACTCGGCCGAGTTGACTGTCCTCCGAATACTATGGTATTACAATCTTCCCTCCTTAAAAATGAACTTCGTCCCCGAAGTTCACACCCATACCTACAAAGATGACAACAAAACCCTACCTAAAACCGACTAAAACAACTTACCAATTCCCACACTCATAATTACACACATAGAACTCAACTTATTGTTAAAATTATCTCGAAAACTTACTAAAAACCGTTTGCGATCATCTAATACCCCCCTTAAAAGAATAAGGTTACGTTCCCGTAACCAAACATACCTGGGCAAAAAGGTGTGGATACTTTTCTTTCATATCATCCTCCGCTTCTCATGTAGCTTCTTCGACCTTGTGATTAGACCACAGGACATTGACTAGAGTAGTCTCCCCATTCCCTGTCTTTAGTACCTTGCGGTCCAAAATCTCCTTTGGTGTCTCTACATAAGTGAGTGCTTCATCCAACTCAATTTGCTCCATCTCAAGTCCATGCGCCAAATCAGGTACATATGGCTTCAGTTGAAACACATGAAAAACGTTATGCACTCGATTAAGTGCTGCCGGCAAGGCCAAACGATAAGCCACCTCGCCTACTCGATCGAGTATCTCATAAGGGGCATTTCTGACTCAACTTCCCTTTCTTACCAAACCTCATTACCCCCTTCATTGGTGACACTTTCAACAATACTTTGTCACCCACCTCGAACTCTACGACACGACGATGCAAACCTGCATAGCTCTTTTGTCGATCCTTGGCTGCTTTAATCTTTTGTCAAATCAACTTAACTTGTTCCACCATCTCTTGAACCATTTCGGGCCCTAGGATTACCGCTTCGGCACTATCGTCCCAACAAATTGGACTTTGACACTTCCTACCATATAATGCTTCAAAAGGAGTCAAACCAATACTAGTGTGATAACTATTATTGTACGAGAACTCAATCAAATCCAACCTCTCTTCCCAGCTGCCACCAAATGCACAAGCTCTCAACATATCTTCGAGAGTCTTAATGGTTCGCTCAGTTTGCTCGTCCGTCGCAGGATGAAATGCGGTACTCATCTTCAATGTAGTCCCCATTAATTCTTATAACTCCGGCCAGAATCGAGAAATGAATCTTGCATCCTGATCTGACACAATGTCTTTCGGTACCCCTTGTAATCTCACCACGTTCTTCCGATAACCGAACGCCAATTGTAACTTTCTCCAAGTATCTTTCATCGGAATGAAGTGAGCTGACTTGGTCAGTCGTCCATAATCACCCAAATCATGTTATTACCTTGAACCGTTCTCGGCAAACCAACAATAAAATCCATAGAAATGGATTCCCGCTTCCACTCAGGTACCTCAAGTGATTGAATCTTACCTTGTGGTCGACGTTGTTCCCCTTTGACCCTTTGGCAAGTCAAACACCTAGCAACAAACTCAACTACATCCTTCTTCATCTCTGGCCACCAAAATGTTTTCTTTAAGTCTTTATGAAGCTTATCACCACCCGGATGAATAGAATATAAAGTGCAGTGAGCCTCGGTCATGATCATCTTTCTCATCTCTTCGTCATATGGAACACACCATCTACCGTCGAATCGAACACTCTCATCACTATGAAGTGAAAACCTAGTCATATTGATTTCACCGATCTTTTCCTTCAAGCTCAAAATCTTGGGATCAATTAGCTGCTTCTGTCTCAAGTCGTCATAGAACTCAGGTTCAATCGTTAAGCTGCCAATATCGTCACTCTTGCGAATCATATGGATGCCCATCTTATTTACCTCATCCTTTAGCTGCATCAGTCACAATTGAGTTCATAAGGAATGTACACTCTTCCTGCTCAATGCGCCAGCTACGACATTAGCTTTCCCCTCATGATAGATAATCTTCATATCGTAATCCTCAATCAACTCCATCCACCTCCTCTGTCGCATATTCAACTCCTTCTGGGTCTAGATGTATTTCAAGCTCTTGCGATCTGAAAACACCTTAAAGGTTGCCCCGTATAGGTAATGTCGCCAAATCTTCAGAGCCAACACAACTGCTCCCATCTCTAGATCGTGAATAGGATTATTCTCCTCGTAAGATTTCAGTTGTCTCGAGGCATAAGCAATGACTTTCCCATTCTGCATTAGCACGCACCCCAAACCATTCTGCATTAACTTAAGTCGTGCTTCTCAGATGACCCGCCCTTCCTCAAAGTCGACCCGCTCGGGTTTAAAAACAGGGTCAGAGTTATACTGAGAACCCGCTGGGGTTCTCCTCGACCCACCTGGGTTGTGGCCAAGTCACCCGGGTTGCTTCCAATCCGCCCAGGTTTTAAAACAAGATTGATTTTTTTCTTCTTTTCTCAATTTAGCCCGCCCTTGCTAGCTATAGGTAGCTCGGGGCTCCTTCATTTAGTATGGGGAAATGCATTGGCTTGCTAAAACATCCCCACACTTCGTCTTTGCTTCATCTGCACACTTAAAACACAAATTAGAGGTCCCTCCCTCACTTCTCTCAAATAAATTTCATTGAATTTGTACATGAATCTCAAAATACATGAAATTAAAGCTTAAAATGCAAAGTTAAGGAGTTAGTATATTTACAAGTGGTGGTTTGGAGAAGACTCCACCAAACTACTTTCTCCGCTTTGCTTAATTGGGGGGTGGTCCCAAGGCGTTGTTGATGTTACTCAACGTCTCGCCAAAGTAGTGAAATGCTTTTTCACACTTGTAGAAGAGTTCTTGTGAGGGCTTTGACCTATTATCATCATGGGAATCGAATTTTGTCCCCTAGGTACTTGAGGTAGGATTGTCGTGGCTCATGTTGTGATCAAATGTCATTTCATTGCCAATGTAAGGGTTAATAGATCCTTCGAACTCATCGTTCCAAAGTCCTAGAACTTCCTCTTATTCATCATGGATGCTTAGGTTTGAAACTATAGCTTTCATTGAGTCAATCAAGGTGTCATGACTCTTTCCATCCGTCTTATTTGTGACTTCATTATCAAGAATGCCTAGCTTCCCGAAGATAGCTATTTCAATCTCATCCACCTCCTTTTTCCCAATTTGAAGTTTCAACGGGAGGAGGCTCAACTTCTTTTCCTTTCTTACAATCAACAAAGAAACATGGCTCTTTGATGTTTGGAGCCTTCATCATTTTAGCAAGGTTGAAAGTTATCTTCTCATCACCTACTTTCAAAGTTAACATTCCGTTTTTCACATTGATAACCGCTCCAGCGGTATGTAGAAATGGCCTTCCTAAAATGTTCGGAATATGAATATCTTCCGCCATATCTACCACTACGAAGTCAACGGGAATGTAAAATTTCTCAACTCTCACCAGTACATCTTCTAGCACTCCAAGAGGTTTCTTGGTAGAGCAATCCGCCATTTGCAAAGGTCATACTTGTACATTTCAATTTTCCTATCCCGAGCTTCTCGTGAACCGAATAAGGCATCACACTTACGCTTGCTCCAAGGTCACATAGAGCCTTCTCGATCCTAGTATCACCAATAGTACATGGGATCTCTTCTTGGTGAGTATGTCCTTCATGTATTTGGCATAGGCCGGCACAATTGTAATCAATTCGGTAAATGGAATAGAGACTTCCAAATTCTTCACAATGTCCATGAATTTTCCGAGTTCCCTATCAAGCTTAGGCTTCACTTACCTATTTGAAAATGGTAGCTTGATGGTGATAGGCTCTTCATCGGTTGTCTTCTTATAATTGCTTCTTTCCTTACCTTGCCCATGTCCACTTGAGCTTCCTTCACCTTTCCTTTCGCCTTTCCTTCCATTATCATTTTCTCGCATACTCTCCTCATCTCTTTTGCTTCTTGTCTTAACAACAACTTTCTCCTCCATTTCTTCTTGTATTATTAGACCATCATATTGGGTACCACTCCTCAAATGAATGGCTTTGGTAGTTTCATTTCTTGATGGAGGGTTGCCTTGAGGAGGCAATTGCCCTCTTTGTCTAGTTGCACTAGATGAGGCCAATTGAGAAATTTGGGTCTCAATCATTTTGTTGTGAGATAGGATGTTATTAATGGTAACATCCTTGGCTTGGCTATCTTTTTGCATTTGGACGAAGAAGTCTTGTTGGTTCTTTTGCATGACCGCTTTTTGAACATCAAAAGGTTGGTCATGGGATTGATTTTATGGAGGGTGATTTTGGAAATTTTGGTTTTGGTTTTGGTTTTGATTGAAAGGTGGTCATTGAGTTTGACTCCTCATGGGAGGTGGTGTGTACAAGGGTGGTGGGTTTTGAACATTTTGATTCTTGTATCAGAGGTTAGGATGGTATTTGGTGTTCTCATTATAAAATTGGAGTACGGTGTACCATTCCTATATGCTTGAAAAGCGTTCACTTTTTCGATTGAACATCTACACTCTAGCTTGTTATGCCCTAATGTTCCACAATTCTCACAAACTCCATTAGGGATTTGTGGTGCCATTGTCATAGCATGAACATGTTGGCATGATGATGCATTAGAAGCTTCATTCATTTTGGCAAGTGCCTTCTCAAAGTTGGAATTCATAGTGCCAATATGCGAGCATAATTGGGCACTCAAGTCGGCTCCTAATTGAGTTACGGAATCAACTTCATGTTTCCCACCTCTAGTAGCTTTTCTAGGCCTACTATATTGGGAGTTAAGGATTACCATCTCCTCAATCTTGGACCAAGTTTGGTTTTTATCAACCTCGGTGAATCTTCCATTTGAACCTATATTAAGTATATTCCTAGAATCTTCATAGAGTTCATTCCAAAATTGTTGCACAAGAAACAACTCGGTGAGACCATGGTGAGGGCATGAAAGGCATATAGATTTGAATCATTCCCAAGCCTCATAGAGAGACTCTTCATCCCTTTGTTTGAATCCAGTAATCTGGGCTCTTAACATGTTGGTCTTCTCGTGTGGGTAAAATTTCTTATAAAAAGCGAGGATAGCTTCTTCCATGAGTCAATTTCAAGATTGGCTTTGTCCAAGCCTTTGAACCATTGTTTAGCGGTTCCAATTAGAGAGAATGGAAACAAGACCCGTCGAATTTGATCTTGGGTAACACCATTTTGAGATATGGCTACACAATAGTCACAAAATGTTTCCATGTGAAGATATGGATCCTCACTAGGCATTCCTCCAAATTGACTTCGCTCTACAAGTTGAATGAAAGCGGTTTGGGCTATGAAATTTTCGGTTAGGTGAGGAGGTGTAGGAGTTCCATTTGGCAAGTCCTCCTCGGTAGGTACGGAATGTGATGAGAATTTAGGTATGATTGGTGGTGGGTTGTTTTGAATTGAGGCGTTTGGAATTTGGTTGTTTGGTAATGGGTTTTCCTCTCCTTGTATTGCAAAAGGATTGGTGAAAACCCTCCCAACTTCACTAATCCCTACGTCCACAAGTTCTCCTAGATTTTCCGTTGTTGAAGTAGAATGGCTCCTAAGATTCTTCTTGAAAGCTCTTCTAATGTTTATCAAGGTTCGTTCTATCTCGTGATCAAGAGGTAAAAGGTCGCCTCGTGATCCTCTAGGCATGCAAAACGTGAAACACAATAAGATGATTAGAAACACCTTGAGGAATGAACTTCCCCAAGGTACGAAAGACACTTACTAAACACAAATAAGATAAACAAATCAACTAGTTAAACACCGTCTCCGGCAACGACGCCATTTTTGATCGGGTGTCGTTGTACCTAATCAAAGAGTATTTATAATTTCCTTCTAACTTAGCATAGCAAGTAAGTCAGAGTCGAACCCAAAGAACGGTTAAAATTTTACTAGTCGATCTGTCTACTATTCATGCAAGGTTATGTCTCACAAAGTAACAATTGATTAATTTAGAAGGATTGTTTAACAACTAAAGAAAATTAAAAGCAAGTAAAATGTGATTTGAAATCAAATAAGGGAAATCACTAGGGTGTCATGGGATCATAAGGGATAATTAAGGGTAGAATTCATGCAATCAAGTATCGGGTTGATCGATTGAGGTCACGATGAAATAGGGTCGGGACTTTTGGTTCTACAACCCTTAGGTCAAGTGGGTTAGCATCACGCGTACACCCGGTTACACCTACTAGGCTAGTGCATGGTCTAACCTACTGTGAGGCTTTCGATCTTACAACGGAGGTTGAAGGGTAGTCTAGCGATCCTTGAGGCATTACGATCTTACAAGGTTCACTTGGACAAAGGAGAATCAATGTATGTTTTTTCTTTCACACATTTCATCAAACATAACATGTGCACTAAGCTAGATTTCACAATAACAATTTAATCAATCAATCAATCCTCAACATCAACATGTATTCATCTCCAAATTATTCCCCTAATTACCCATTTACCCTAGTTGAGAGACTACTCACTAGTCATGATGGTAAGATTGCAAATAAAGAGTAAAGAGTAAATAGCATAGGAAAACATGATGATCAATCAAATAAATTAACAAGTAATTAAAAAGGGATTAGAGATGATACCAACTTAAAGGAATATTGAACAATAATGAAATAAGAAGAAACCCTTTGATAAGTGAAGAATTGTCAAATCTCCAATTACAACCCAAGTATTCTTCAATCTAATCTATGATTTTTGTGGAAAGATTAAGTTAGATTAATGAGTAATTAAAGTATTGATTACTGATGCGTGTCGTTATACACTAAAAATAAACCTAAGTCAACTAACTGGGCAGTCAGCGGAAGTAGGGTCGATCTCCACAGGGAGGCAAGATATCTGCTAAAAGGTTCTCTTATTCGGTCACAAATAGGGTTTTAGGTTTTTGGTTTCTAAACTACGGAGAAGGAGAGAGAGAGAGAAAAGCAAGAGAAATAAGAGTAGAACAAAGAGAAGAAAATAGCTAAGACAGTCGGTTCACCATGATAATTCAGTCAAGTAATCTAGGTCTCAGGTCAACGCAAATACAATCTAAGGGGTAACGAATGTCGCCTTTCGGTCCTTAATTCCCCCTAAAACACAAATAGCTTAGCTTTCGCCCTCACTACAGTGCCCTAATGTTCGCTACGAGTCTCACCCTTTCCAACCTTTTGGTCTAGGTCACGGCTTACTACGGTTTATAGCCTAACTGCGTCGACTCAATTAGGCTAAAACAATTATATGCAGCGAATAACAACATAGATCACACAAGCATAGAACCTAATGCATCGATTACTATCCTATCATAATCATGGGTCCCCTAAGTCCTAGCAAGGGAATTAGCTACGCAAAATCGACATAACTAACAAAGCATAAGAGAAAGAGAAAGAGAATAAAAAGGGATTAAAGATTAATTACCGATCAAAAACTAAGGAATGATTATAAGAATTAGATTCGGAAAATAGAACAAAGAGACGAAACTGGAGTTTCCTCCGTCTCTCCGTCTGTCGTCCCACAAACTCTCCTGATTAGGAGAACTAATCATCTTATTTATAGTAAAACTAATGCGTATGTAAAACCTAATGCGTCACGGACCAAAGCCCATAACTAAAAACTACTCGATCGAGCACAATACCCACTCGATCGAATAGCATTACATAAAAAGTTACTCGATCGAGTGAACTACAACTCGATCGAGGTCTTCCATATTCCACGATTACTCGATCGAGTAAGTAACAACTCGATCGAGGTCTTCCCATTTTCCATGATTACTCGATCGAGCAGCATTCCTCTCGATTGAGTCCTTCAGCATCATCACTCCACTCGATCGAGCACAGGACAACTCGATCGAGGTCTTCTTCCTCTTCCAGCTCGCGTTGACTCCCAACTTGGCCTTTGACTTGGATATGGAACGGTTTCGCGCTTCCCGATGCATGCGTAATCTGCTCCGACTCTTCCATCTCCCAATTGTGCTTACTTGGGACAGTTCCGGCTTAGTTTCCACTACTCTTTAGCTTGTACCTGCAAAATAGCAATAGAAGTACAAAGTAGCGAATTCGGGGCCATAAAGCGACATAAAATCACCTGCATGACATAGAAATGCGTGCTAAAATGAACCGTAAAGTCTATGAGAAATGCACGCATCAATTACAATAAGCTAGGTTTAGATCTAATAATTTCTGTAATTGTTGCCTCCTTTAAACTCATGGAAGAGAGGGGTATTTATACTAAGTACAAGAATTATGTTAAGTAGAGATGAAGTGTCGTTCAAGGACATGGCGGAACATTAGGGAGTAGCTCGGGTCGAGAGGGAGCAGCCAGGGTCACTTTGCCTTCGAACCCGCTTCGATCACAGACAACCCGCTCGGGTTGCTCCCGAGTCGCTCGGATTGAGCATGTAAGACCTCCCTTGTGACGTCCTGCTTCAAAACTCGTGGGGGTTGACTCCTAGCCCCTGGGGGCAGCTCTACTTAGCTTTATTTCTTGACTTAGGCCTTCGGTTAAGTCTCCTCTACATGCTTGGTCCTTCGATATCGTCATTTTAGCTCCGAAATGCTCCGTTTGTGCATGATTTAGCTCCTTTTACCTACAAGCAAGCTTAAATCCGATAGAATAGCAAATAGGAAGCTAAAGAGCAAGAAAAGACCCTAATAAGTACGTAAAAGCATGCAAAACTTGGTTCGTTAAGGGGGTAAAAGTGCGTATATTATGCTCACATCAAATATCCCCAAACCGAACCTTTACTCGTCTCGAGTAAAGAGGTGACTAAAACCATGATCCTTATTCATACTACTATTACTAATACTACTACTAGCATATCTGATACGAGACAATTAGCGGGTCTCGCTCCGCCCCTTCAACTCACAACAAGATACTCATGAGGTAAAGTACCTTCTTGCAAGGCAAGGTGGGGCTTGCCAAAATGGCGATGCATCCAACATTAAGCACATGAACATAGCAAAGGATGCATCTATCAAAAATTGTACCACTTTCCTCATCTAAGTGGCCGAGTTTTATGTATTAGAGTCAAGTAGGAAATGCCGTATTGGGGTCTCAACAAGGTGTCAACTCCTTAAATATAGCTCAAGCATACAATAGTGATAACAAGAGTGCCAAGAAACAAATTCAAGGCGGGTTAAGGGGAAAACGCCGCTAGACTCCCTAAGGCTAACATGACACACACAAGATTCTACTCCTTTTAGACTCTTGACCACATATGACTTAGAAAATGGCTCTCACGGGTTTCGCTCATCGCTCATTATAAAGAACGGGTGATTTATGTAAAAAAGTAACCAAAATCACTCAACTACTACGACTCACGAAGTATGCCCGCAATCTAATGTGGTACTTCATCCTAAAACCGCAATTAGAAACATTATGCACAATTTAAGATGCAAATAGGTTGTAATGGGGCTTGGGACGAGGTAAAAAGGGGTTGGTACAAGTGCCGTTTGGATATGTGGAGCTAAATCGAGTAAAGTAGCCACTTATCTACCCAATGTACAAGTCTAATTACAAAAGAGCTTTCCTTTTTCAAAATATGGTGAGGTGATGACCTTTCATTAAGCATAAACTTTACATAACAATGCTCATTTTGCAAACATCAAACCCTTTATTAGCAACTTATTTTCTTATCTCTTTTTGATGTGCAAGAGATGTTTGTGGACCATGCCACCCGCGCCGCGCGCAACCGCGCGTTGTGTTGGTTAAGGCAGTGACACTGCATACACGGAATGTGACACCCTCGATTTTTGCGGAAAATTAAACACATAATCCTAAAGAAAAACTGCATGGATATGTTTGTAATAGGTTCAATTTGGTAAAAACCTGTAATTTTTGAAACCTGAACCTGTTATAAAAATATCCTTTCGGAAGGTGTCAAACCTGCAAGGTCTTGAATCCAAAAGATCTTGACATAACAAATGCGGAAAACTGTGAAAATGAGTTAATACAACCAAGAGTGAAAAGGGAGACATATGTCCCTAAATGGTTCAACAAAATAAGAGAAAGTCCAAGGGTTTTCTACAATGAAATAAAAGTTGATCTAAGAAGGTCCCAAGGTAATCTGCTCGCTAGCTCGTCAATGTACCCCAAATCTGCTTCACAAACCTGTCATTCGCATTTTATACAAATACGAAAGCCACAGTCAGTGGGGAGTAACTCCGAGTTCTCCCAGCCACGAAATGTCATAA
>JAGPOY010003658.1:0-12340 GCA_018983105.1 Silene uniflora | reverse complement strand
TTCAATCAGATTTACTCAACCTGGCCAAAAACCGACTCGAAACAAACCCGCCCATCACAATCACCCTATCTCCTACTCGTACTATTGATAATCAAGTATGAATGTCAATTTACATTAAATCTTACGTTACACTTTGCCAAACTCGTGCCTTAACAACAACTGAAATGTCAGTCTATAACATTTGTGACACAATGAATCAACTAAAATAATGAAATTACCTAACACTTTAATAAACTAACCAAATTTGTTGTCTCAAATAATAAATAAAAATAAATAAAATAGTCTTCATATTCAAGTAAAGTTAGTTGAGTGATATTCTATCCAACCCTCCATTTTATCTTTCTATCTCCTTAAACAATCAATCATGGAATCAAAAGAATATATTATTCAATTCTTCACTTAATAAAGTTTACAATAAAGTTGTAGTACAATAAAGTTGCAATCTTTCTCTTCAACAAAGTGGAAGTTTCAAGTTTAGAATTTGGAATTCAAAGTCTTAACTAAAATGGGATAATTTTCAAACATTTTTATATTTTATTATTATTTTTTTAATTATAAAAAATTATAAAAATGTTGTAAAGTGAATGTTTTACAAGAAAGGTGAAGTGGGTTGATGAGAAAGGTTGAGGAAACTGGCAAACAGCTCATCTAATCTTTTCTGTTTCTCTGTTAAACAGTGTTTTTTCTTCATTTTTTGGGGGTTATTGTGTTGATTTTTAAGGTATTTTTATTAATTTATGATTTATTTGTGAATAAAAAGTTGCTATTTTTAATGGGTTTTGCTTAATTTTGTGAGTGATGTGTGTGATTAAATTCGCCAGGGAGAGTTTTAGTGTCCTAGTGGTCCTACTGGGCTCGAATCCGAACTAAATAGGATGTTATACAACATTAAAATTGTGTTTTTTTTGAACTTTTTAGGTACCCATGTAAGAAAAAAAACATTTTAAAGCTGCAAATGTTGAATGTTTAACTTTAGTGAAGTGATTAATGATATGGGGTTTTGTTATTGATTAAAATAATTAAAAGCTAATTTTTTTGCTGTATGTTGATGGATTTTAAGCTTTATACAGCTGAAAAATTTGTGGGTTGTGTTTAATTTAAGTAGGAAATGAGTAATCTTAGCTAAAGATGAGATCTTCATGTGTTTTAATTAGTTTTTTAATGTATATTTATGTTCTGCCATTTTGGTAAAGTTGAGTGCTTTTTTTGGGATTAGTGATTGGGGAAATTTGCAGCTTTTTTGTCTCAAAAATTATTTGTTGTTTATTGAAATTAACATGTTCTAATGTTCTTCTCTTTGTTTAAGTTGTGTCTTTACAGGTGAACTTAACAGCTGAAAGTTTCTTGCAATTTTTGTGATTATATGCTTCAATTTGTATTCTTCAGATGAACATTTCACAGTTCATCATATCAATATAGGTATGTCATTTCTTAATTCAATGCTTGATTGCGGAAACCGCCTCTTTCTGTTGCTAGCATCCGACCCCCATTTACCTCGCAATTTGCGGGAGCCATTGAGGCACTGGGGTAATCTTGTTGTTGTTGTTGTAATGCTTGAGTGTGAAAATTGATCTTGATTTTCTGGATAAGATTTATTTCTGTATTAACTTTTTGGGAAGTAAGGTAAGGGAAAGGAAATTGTTTCAAAGTAGCATTTGTTGTTGTATGATAAATTAGTTCTACCTTTTTATATACTCCACTGTTTAATGTCTTTCTTCCCCTTCTTCGTCATCCGTCGTTGAAAATGCACAATTCTTATTTAATTTACAGGAGTGTCATGTTAATCTGTATGCAGTATAACCAGTTAGCTAGGAATTTGAGATTTTCATTCAAATACACGGTCAGGGCGTTAGGCTGTGATGGAATCACTTTTTAACTTCATGCCTGTCACATCTGATTATGTATAACTTAAGAGTCGCGTGGATAGTATCATAGATGGAGACTGGTGGTGTTAGATGTTGAGTGTATGTAAGAGACCGGCTCATATGTTGGTATCTCGATCGTTGTGGTAAAGGTGAGGATTTGAGTATGATCTCAGTTTGTTGTGGGATTCTACTGATGAGATGGTGTCAAATTTTTGCCATGGTGGCTTTGTCGATGGAAGTTAACATTCCTTGGTCTCCTCTCTCCCCTTGCAGTGTGTATATAACAGTAATGTTAGCAGAATGGGGAAGAAAGGAAGCTGGTTTTCAGCTATTAAGAGGATATTTACGCATAGCTCCAAAGATAAAGTAGCCGATGTAAGTAACTTTTACTGTCTTAAACTTGCTATTCCAATGGGTTGTTTACACTTTTCAAAATCACTCGCATGTTTACAATAGCTTAACCAACCTATTGTGATGGAGGGAGTATATTGCTTCATCCTGGGAAAGGAATGGAGGTTTCCAGTTTACCTGTTAGATTCTACCATCAGCAAACTAGTCATTTGCTCCTATTATTTGTTAGGGAGCGGATAAAAAAAGCTCAAAAGAGAAGAAAAAAGGGCTTGGGAAATTGAAACGAGATGGGCATTCATTCATTCCTCTGTTTCGAGAGCCAAGCAGCATTGAGCAAATACTAGGGGAGGCCGAAAGGGAGCACCATATTAGAAATCATCGGCCTCCAGCTCAACCAGAGCGATCTAAGATACCTCCTCATGTAACTCCTCTTGTGAGAAATGCTACGCTTCTGTGGGATGACGGTGATGATGATTCTGGAAGGGCTGATACACCTCCAAGGGCGCCATCTCCACCAAGGGAAGTTTCCCCTCCAAGAAATGCCCCTCAGTCTACTGCACCTCCACCAGCTGACATGCATCCACCTCCGCCTCCTCCTCCACGAAGGGTAGCTCCTCCTCCACAAGCTGCACCTCCTGCTAGGGCTCCTTCCCCTCGACCAGTTCGTCAATGGAGACCTGAGCCAACTTTAAAGAACCAACATATTTGTGCTACTAAGATCCAGACAGCCTATAGAGGTTATATGGTGAGTTTTATTTTTTTTGCCACTGCGTAGGTTTGTTTTCATTTGTCACTCTCAGTAAATGGCTTTTACACTCTTCCATAGTTCTCGTATGTAGGATATATCCTACAGCCATTTTATTGAGAGAATTAGTTCATTCAGTATGAGTTGGGATTTTAAAGTTCAAGAACTTTCCATGCACAGAATTGTTCTTCTTAGACAATTGTACGAGAAAAGTTGTCACAATCTGTATGGTAATTTTTATGAAGTTCTGAAACTTCAGGCTGATGTTTTACCGGATTGATTCTTGTTTTATATCTTTTACCTTTAAGTTTTACAAAATCACTCATTTGAGCCACCAAAATTCTTTTTTGCTCTGTATTATACCATTATGTGTCTACCAATTAGAAAAACCGTGTTCAGTAGTCTGCACTGGCTGCATATTATGTGAAATTAAAAGAATGTGGTTTCAGACATGAAAAACTAGTTGTTACTGTCAGAATAGGGAAGGGGCAGCCAGTTGAAATGGCTTAAAAAGGAAACCGTAAACATCGTGGTGGAATGGAGAGAGTAACTTACCAATTTACCATTAGTTGTCAACGGGGAGCTGTTTAGGACTTACATGTCTAAAGTCTTTGATCCTGAAATACTGGTCTATAACATTCAAATTTGAGTGCAATATATTATGCTTCTTGGTCCTCCTGACACTGAGCTTGCGTCATTCAGGCAAGGAGGAGCTACAGGGCATTGAGAGGTCTGGTGCGGCTGCAAGGTGTGGTAAAAGGCCAGAGCGTGAAGCGGCAAACAGCAAACGCATTGAGATGCATGCAGATGCTGGTCCGTGTACAAACACAAATCCAGGCAAGAAGGGTTCAAATGTTAGAAAATCAGGCACCACAGCGCCAAGGTCTGCCTAAGAATGAAAAAGATCTAGAGACTGCCTTTGGCAAGTGGATGGTAAGTTTATTCTTCCTGTGCGCCAAGGTCTCTTTTTCTAGGAGAAGCGTCTTATCATATTTGATTATGAATTAGCCGAAAATTGGAGAGCCGAATTAACGTAGCCTTTAATGCATTGAAATTTAGTAAGAAGCTAAATCACATTAGACTGGAACTGGGGATGTGTGCCTGTTTCATTATCAGTTGTCAGTAGTGTATAAATTTACATATGACCCCGTTTTTCAGATTTCTATGTAGTATGATTTCAAACATATATGACTTGGTGTTTTGTGTATTAACGGATGTTGAGATTACAGTCTGAAAACCAGTCAGATTGGGATGATAGCACTCTGACCAAAGAAGAAATAGAAGCAAGAATGCAGAAGAAGTTCGATGCTATTCTTAAGAGAGAAAGAGCAATGGCCTATGCATATTCTCATCAGGTACTTATTCACTTCAGCTTGTAGATAATTGGCTCCTTGCTTTGTCGAAGTTATTCATGGGTTCAAGTTTAGAATATAGACTTATTTCTAAGACGTAGTTCATTACCTTATTCACTGCTTATTGTCTTATTGACATAGGCTTATTACAAGGGAAAAGGTTTAGTGATAAAGTAAGAAATGTCAATGCCATCACATTTACAGAGTTAATAGAGGCCTCATAAGTTGCACATAGGCAAAATATGTTTGGGTCTGAGGATTGCTCTTCCTAGACCTGTAAAAAATCAACTCGACATAAAAGACCCCTGATACCCTACCCTCTTAGTGGCCTCTTTTACTCCGCTGTACAGTGTTTTACTAGACTGCCACCCTTTTCTTTTTGTAACCACCCTAGGAGTATTTCAGTATAATTGTTCATTTCCAAGGTCGTCTTTTAATATTTTCTTTGTTTCAATGATACGACGCATTTGACTTCTTTCGCAAGGTGAAAAAAAAAGAGAGAAAAATAGTCGAATTAGGCTTATTCATTGAAATAGATGGAGTCTTATTTAAGCTAAACTGCACATAATGTAGTCTAGAATGTGGGAAAATGATAGATCTAATCTTTCTCTGTAAAGTATGGTTAGGTGGATTAGCTCATCAAAGTAGGTTTCAGATAAGCAACTAATGTTTAATCCTTAAGTATAGTTTGAGCATGAAAGAAAGCGCATACGATACCGGTATTAGTAGCGGACCCAAAAAGTGAGGGTTGAGGGGGCGAAATTGCAATTTCTACAACTGAAGGGGGGAAATTTCTGTAAATGACTTTTTAATAGTTTAACTTTTCAACGAAAAAAAAAACGAACATCCCAAAAGCGGTTTAGACTTGAGAAGACTTGTGGGGACGGGTGGATGGCTGCGCCTACTAGTTAGCGCCTCGCTCCTGACCAGTATACCATGTTTGGATTTGGAAGAGTGGAAGACCTAAAAGCCTTCAGGCTTGGATGTATGACAGTATGACACCATTAAATCTCAATAATGCATGATTGACAAAATGAGAATTACTTTCGATCGGTATTAATTTTTCATTTTTTTTCTATCCTGCTCTTTATTAGTCTTGGAAATCCACTCCAAGAATTGGTCATGGAGCTTTAGCAGACTTCAGAACCGGAGGATATCCCTACTGGTGGAACTGGTTAGAGAAACGCCAACCACCACCAACGACACTTCCGAAAAATGTTTCTAAAAGTCCATCCATGAAAAGCTTCCTCTTAACCCCAACAAGACCAACTATGGACTTCAAGGCTAGTCCATTTCGTCAGTCAAGCAGTACAGGTCGACCCAGTCTCGGGTTTGAAAACATGGATTCGTCTACCCCAAAATCAACCCGATCATCCATCCCTGCTATGGCAAGGCAAATAAGAACACCTCCCGGTAGACTACCACCGAGATTTTCTAGAGGCAGTGCTGGCAACTCACCCTTTAACGGTGGACCATTCAGAGACGATGATAGCCTTACAAGCTGCCCTCCTTTCTCGGGTCCACGTTACATGTCCCCTACGGCCTCAGCACATGCTAAGCTGAAGCTCGGCAAGGAGCAGTTCCCCGACAGCCCAAGTTCTATCACCAGCGATGCGTCTAAAAGGCGGGCTTCATTTCCATTGGGTCGAAGTCCAAGTCCGGGATCTTTCAAGTGGAACAAAGGATCTTTGTTTTCTAGCAAGGAAACTAGTTCTCAGAGGAGCTTAGGAAAGAACCAGACAGCACAATCAGTAGGAAACTTGAGCATTGATTCGAGTACTTCTATGCCCGTCTCTGTAGGAAGAAAGCCATTTAACCGTTTCGTGTGAATTTTTTTACTATTTGACCTTTTTCACTCTTTTACTTCCTTCCACTTTGGCCTTTGATGGGTCAAATTTGATTTTTTACAGGATTGTAAGTGTGCTTGGTGTGTGTGATCCTTTATACTGAAGTTACAGGTCTGATGTATACTAATAAAGATGATGTAGGATTTGATGGCTTGTAGCCTGTAGGTACTTTGATTGTGAAAGGCTTTATTCCTTCGATATTATTGATTGATTTGACGGATTTGCATTTTCCACGGAGCCAAAAAGCCGCGTGTTTTGGCTTTAGAATGTGATGAATAACGCGACAGCGCTCATTAAACTGTTTGTGTTGTGACATTGTGAATAGACCTATTGATGCAATTCTTGATAAATAATTGGCCAGATGGCGTAAGGACTAAGGTGCATATTTCGAGTTTCGACAATAGTAACAGTCCAAAAACTTGAATAGTTTCCGAGTGTCCTAACTATGTCCAAGTGCCGATTGTCTGATACGGGTACACGAGGTAATTTTAAGAGTTCGGGCAAGATAGCTTGTAACTAATGTCCACCGTATCTCTGTCTATACTCGATCTAGAAATACTTGAAATTACACGGAGCTTGTCGTCTTCGAGCCCACCTAACCTCACCTACATTTTGGCAAATCTTATGATGAAAACTTAAAATAGTTTCCTAATGAGGCGACATGAGACCTAATTAGTCTCCTAACTCCACTTTAACCCGTAAAATGCTCTACTTCAGTTAAGCAATCTCAATTCTCCAAAACCTCATTCAAGGTGAGACCATTCAGTCCTACCAAAAACTTGTTTCAGGAAAAATGGAAAATAATGAAACTTGTGAACTAATTGGCCGACCACCAAACTGGAATCTCCCAAACGAACACAGGCTTTATGGACAAATGGCCCTAATCACCTTTTTGGTTCCTGTGCTAGTGCCAAGTAGAGCTGGCCAAATGAACGGGCCAGCCGGACCCGCCCCGCCTCTGGGCCATTTCGACTTGTATCTTTCAGAGCATTTAGACATTATATGTCTTGTTCTAAAGGTTTTTGCTCAGCCATTTCAGATCATGTAATTTTTCGGTTCATGTCAATCTATTGTGCAATTTTCTAGTTTTTGTCTATTCAACTGTATTTTTAGATTTAGGTCGTGTTTAGGACGAATTGAGTCTGGCAATATTAGACTTCGGTCTTCAGGTCGGTGTAAGCTAGGTGAAAAAATAATGGCTAATTGGTAAGAATTCCTATATGCTAATTGCAAAATAACTAATGGAAAATTCAAGGGAGTTGAAAAAAAGGTCCGAAAGACCTTAAAGCTTGACTCTTCCAGGCTTAGCTTGTAAATCAAAGAATCGGCAGACCAGTAGGTCGTCATTTGTGTTCTTGGATTTTCTCCGACCAACGTCATAACTCATAATGTGGGTCGAGTCAAATCTGTGTCGAGTCATCATCGATGGTTATAGTTGCTGTCAGCTTATTGAAGTGGTCCAAGTCAAGACAATCGGGTTGTGTTGCTGTTTTGGTCCAGTTAGCAAACGGACTAAGCTAGGCCGATTTCTGTTAACCACATTTTTCGGTTATACCGTGTTGGATTTTGGGCCATTTATGACTGATCATATTTTCCCGGCTCGACTTACAAGTACATCTCAACAAAATCAGGAATGCAAGAGCAGGACTATATCAAAGGTAAAAGAATTTAGATGATCACTTCCAAAATTGCCATTGTAGGATCAAGTTTCAAGTAATGTAATAGTACACCCAGAATAATAATTGACTCGTAAATCCAAACTTACTAACCTCATCCATCAATGAAGTTTCAAGGAAAAGAAAGGGCAAACGTATCTACATGAATACTACAACTATCATATCATGCTCGAAAAAAATAAAATATACCTTTAAATGTTTCTTCCATTAAAATGCTCAATCTCGCACACCAAATGAACTCAAAGCATGACTTGTCGGTCAAATATCCAACTGAAAGGAATAGTGGGAGCCTGCTTTGCTCTCTCTCGAGCTCTCTCTTCCAACCTTCTGATTCTCGGTGGTAGACTGCAGACATAATCTTGGGCCTGTTGCCCCTCGGAAGAAAGCCCAGTAAGCTTCTCAACCTGCCAACGGCCCACCAAAAACTCTAAGATGTCGGCATAGTCCCTAGCAGTGTAGACTCCGAGCCTCTGAGCAACAGCAGAGAAATGATCAAATAGGTTGTCATCACGGCCATCATACATGAGGTGAGCTGGCATAGCGATCTTTTTCTTCATCATGTCGGCGAAACCCAGAAGAGTACCATTAGGGTCAATTTCAAAGAGTTTCTCCACTATCTTGGTGTATGCAGTTTCATGTCGCTTTTCATCTGAAGCAATTATACCACATATTTGTGCCAACTTGAGATCCCCATGTTCCTTGGCAAGCCTCGCTGTGTTCCCATGGGAAATAAAGGTAGCCCTTTCTTGGAATGATGTGTAAATGAAACCAAGATAAGGATGGTTTTCGGTCCTCGGATCCTAAAACACCCAATTGGCGAGGTAAGCATCAACAGAAATATCATAATTCAGAAATAAACACAAGGGGAATTATCTTCATGAACCAGAAAACAGGATGGCAAGCTAGTTAAGACATGAAAACATCAAGGCTGCAAAATAATGCGGGTTTACATGAGTTGACAGGTGCAAACATCCCCATTATGTATTCTTAAGTCTTAACCACCATAACTATCATCCTTACCACAACTTTCACCCCCAGTGTACATATAAAATGCAAATTAGCTACACAAAGGCTTTGATCTGTTAGGTTCATGGAACCATCTTGCATCATACTTACTCAGGTTCATAAAAAAACTTTTCAGTTTTTCTTATTGCGACTCATACTTCATCCTTAATTGTCCTCGTTTCAAAGCGTAAACTGGCTCACTTAAACTTTCACACAATCACACCAATCTGAAGTAGTTAAACTTTAAAGCAATTGGCCCGCTTGTACTTTCTTATACCTCATTTACTAAATTTGTCTAGTCTAAAACATTTGGCCATTGCTAAGTTATATGAATCAGAGAGGAGTATCAACATCACTGACAATAGTGACAAGGGCATCAAACTAACGGGGGCGTAGGCTTGTCCAAAATGGTGTTACAATTGCAATATAACACTCCCTTATTACAATGAATTGGCCCCATTTGACCTTTTGTGAAGAGAGAAAAAATGGAGCATAGAACTCTATACATTCCTCGATATGAAAGAGGATGTAGATATTCTTTCCTATGCCCATATGTCCCACGAAAATGAAAAAATTCTTGAAATGCAGCAGAAAGAATACAGCTCAGACTACCTCACAAACCTCCACCTTTTCGCTCACCCTCCCATACATATTAACTCGAGTAGAAATCCATGACACCTCTGAATTATCTTAAACTTACCCTTCCAAGGAAAGATAAACTTCATGGAAAAAATAGCTAAGAAGGAGAGGAAAGAGGAGAGGGATTCAATTCTTAAAGCTTAAATGCGGAACTCCATTGTCGATGAACAGAAAACAGTTGCTTATTTAAAGAAAAAAGAAGAGCAAAGAAACAGAACTTACCATCCCAGACCCAATCAGATACTGAATAGTTTTCTCAATGGCTCTCATGTCAACACGACCAGTAAGATAGAGGTACTTATTGAGAAGATCGCCATGCCTATTCTCCTCAGCAGTCCATGCTCTTGTCCAAATAGCCCATGAAGTAGGACTTGCCCCGGTTTCATCTCTGACTCCATCCAATGTATTAAGCATCGTCTGATAAGTTGGAAGAGCCTCCTCTGTGATCATATCCCCAACCAATGCAACATAGTGGTCGTCCGGAATCTCTTTTGCCCTCTCTCTAAGCTCCTTGAGCTGCTCATGAAAACCCTCGGATGCGGGATCAGGAAGAAAATCTTGAGGCTGCCAACATTTTTCGACGGGCTTTAAATGGATCAAAAGGTTCTCGTCAGCCCAGCTTTCCATTGATTTGAATATTTCAATCTTTTCAGGTGGCATGGAATGTGTTACTTGAACATGCACTTCACGTGGAGGCGTAAAGGGCTTTTTCAGCTTTTCTGCTTCTCTGGAATGTGAAAACGTAAAATCTTAGAAAAGATAAAAACAAGTAATCTATCATGCAAATAGCACAATAACAACTAGCCTTACATGAGCAATCATAAAAGTACACTTTTAAGATTTACATGGATACAAGATGGTTGTATACTAGATTCAAGCAGCCTCCTTGTATTAAATTGCTTTTTACTAGCATAATTGGCATATCATCCTTCATATCTGAGCTATAAAGCTCCAACATTTTCGTTTGGGGTTCCCCTACTTTCATTTCTCTAATTCCCTCTTTCTAATCGAAGTAATTTTTTTCCTCGCCTCAAAAGTTATTAGTCAGTAGCTAATATTTCATGCTTCATTATCTCACCAACTATTCTCACATGGAATTATTTCTCAACAGTTCCGTTTTCTGTTGGTTTATTTAATTTCATCTGTTTTCCCCCATCAATTTAAAAGGGGCAGAGAGACTCGTATTTTGCCCTTCTTCTATATACAACAAAAACATTCCAGGTGAGGCAACTAATGAGACCTCAAATCCACACGAAAAGTACAAATCGAAGCAGGGAAAAAACATTAGTCGGAGACCGGAGTCCATCTGTGATACTACCTAGTTAAAAACAGATTAAACTATTACTCTATTAACATACTCATAGCAGACTTGCAGTCCCAAAATCCAATACAAAGCACTCCAGTGTTTTAATCTTTCATGAATAGGTAGGCGGGTACCCTACGGTTAAGAGAGTAGGTTAAGGTGGGCTCTGCCTTGTTTTAATGGGATGAGACGAAAACCCTCCACTCCCCTATTACCATAATGAAAAAGGGACTCTTAATCAACATGAACTACCCTAGTTTCTCCAAAGCAATTTAAGAAACGGTACTAAGCAAGACTTGTGTAATTTTTTACTCATCAACCACTTCTCTTCTTAAAATTCAATTAAGAATTCTAGCCCATACTACCAGAATGAGAAAGGGACTCTTAACCAACTGATGCAAATTAAGACAGTGTAACAACAAAGAGTTAGCTCAATTTACAGATAAAAACACTTCTCTTCTTATAGTCCAATTCATATTCTAACCCCTAAACATTCCGCTGTTGCAAAAAATTGTAGATCAACTCAATAACACTATGATTGAATGAGGAACACATGTAAATTAGGATTGGCCTCACAAGTGAGACGTCCAAGACTCCAAGTAAGAAGGGTCGTCAGGTCTACTACATTCACAGTAATCATTGAACAGAATCCAGATTACGGAAACCTAAGACAGTGAACAATCACCGTCACCTTCAACATCAATCCACTATGTGAGCTTATACATCTCTTCTCTAACGACGGCTTAAAAAAAATATTAAATAAAATGTGCACTAGCATAACTGCCAAACAATCAACAAAGTACAACATCCTTAATTTCAGGTGAATAAAACTAAATGCTCAACCACCAATACCTATAAGGCAGAAAGCCAGAAATGTATCAGCAACTAAGTCTCAACAACTTTTAGCTGCATACAATCTATGCATAAATTAAAACACTCCAAAACGCAACAATTAAGATTTCCAATCTTTTAATTGTTACTCCCTCACTCCGTCTCATTCATTTGTTTATCTAAATTATATTTCGCGGACAAAATTTAAATCAAAGGTAAACAAATGATTGCGACCGATTAGAGAACTTTTTTAAAGTTCAGTTCCACCTAACAGAAAATGACAATCTTTTACACACAATCATACACTTCATGATAATAGACCTCCCACCCCAACCACTAATATTTACAATAAAGATATTTACAATAAAAATACAATATTAAATATTAAATAATAATGATTTAATAATACTGAAATCCCAGTATCAGAATCCAGTAAGTTGCAGAGTTGCAGGTGCAGACAATCAAAAAGACTGATTTTCAGAGATGCCCATTTCATAAAATCGCATTATAAATGCAAAATCGATATAATCAGGAGTGCAAGATTAAAACTTTCAGTTAGTCTCGTATAAAGCGGTTTAGTACGATCCGTTTTACAATATTCTTGTGTAAGACCGTCTCACATAAGAATCGTGACAACATATCAAATATTAATTCATCAAATACAAAAATACCATGATAATGAAATTAATCAGAGGATCAAATGCAATAATAAACAGATTAATAACT
>JAGPOY010003657.1:0-12996 GCA_018983105.1 Silene uniflora | reverse complement strand
TATCAAGTGATTGAGACGGGGGAGTATCAAAACATCGATTGGATTTTTTTTAACATTATCAAATGATTGGGACGGGGTAGTATCAAAACATCAATTAAATTTTTTTTATAACATTATCAAATGATTGAGACGGAGGAGTATCAAAACATCAATTGAATTTTCTTAACAGTATTAAAAGATTGAGACCGGGGAGTATCAAAACATCAATTAAATTTTTTTTAACATTATCAAATGATTGAGATGAGGGAGTATCAAAACATCGAATGAGTTGAATGTTCGCCCAAAAAAATCCATAGCAGTTAGAGGTGAGTCAATTTTTGAAACACAAAAAATTCTGAGAGACGGTCTCTCAATAATATTATTGAGAGATTTCACACATTGAGTGGCATGATGGGGATAGCAAGTCCCTAATTTTATTTTTTTCCCTCTATATCTCTCACTAATTTAGTGAAAGACGGTCTCTCAAGAGACCTACTGTTTTTGAAACTCGTGCAACGCACAGGCATGAAATCTAGTATGTAAATATTAGAGACAAATAATGACATACTTTACATTAAACATTGACCTTTCAATTTTTAAAACTAGAATAGGTTAAATGAAAAATAAAAATTTACATCACTCTAATTTTAAATTGTTTATATGTGTAGTGCAACTCCAACTCTATTTCATTAAATTGGATACATATATAAATCTATAAATAATATTAAAAAGCATGTTGATAGATTAATTGAAAAGCATTTCACATTTTCTAGCCTATTATGATGTCACCTCATCACCATCTAAAATTATTAAACTAACTTTTCCACATTATACATAAATTAACTAAACTTCTTTACAAAATTGTCATTATATTTATATTGAATTATTAATTGTTTACATTAAATATTTCATGACTTAAAAAACTTTCCAAGAGTGATGTAACCTATACAAATCACATCTAAATTTATAATTAAAATTGACATTTTAATTGAAGTTTTCGTAATTGAACGTTTTAATGAATCGATTAAGGTTTTTCATACCAACTGCTTTAAACTGATTTCATATGATGAAATGTTGATTGAAAATGTTATATATTTTTACTTTGTTAATTGTTAAACTTAATTTTTCAAAAATCGTACTACTTAAAAATTATACATTTATTTATTTTTTTAAAAGGTATTCAAATAAGTACAATTTTTTTAAAAAATATTAGTTGCAAACAAAAAAAAACACTAAATTAATACAAACTTTTTATTTTCCTCTCATAACTTTGTTATAAATCTATCCTATTTATTTAACCTTTATTTCTTATATTTAATGAGATGACCTTTTTGTTTTCCCTCAACATTATGAGATTTTATATTTATTCTACCATAATTTCTTTTTTATCTGACCTTTATTCACAAAATATTTCATCTTCCCTCGAATAAATTCTTAAAATTAATGCAAGAATTAAATACAAAAAATTTCTTATATAATCACTAGAATCCCAATTACAATTTTTATTCAAAAAGTTGGCAGGTAAAATATACATAGAAAACTAAATGAATTATTTCACTTTTTATCTTTATTATATTTTGAATTAATAGTTACAATCTTATTTAATTATTATTTTTGTGTTTGTGTTGATATTGCAGGAGAATGAAATACTCAAATCATTAATATATAACATTGCATGAAGTTGAAAAATAATGCGTATGCATCTTTATAATTTTCTTTTGGTTTGAATACTGTTTCATTTTGTCGGATTTTCCTTTTTTTTATTATGGTGTATGCCAGTGGAATGTGAATTGGTAGTATGAATCTTTAATAAATAATGAGATATTACATTTTATATATACTAGCGCTTGAAATATTAGTTGACAAATTTTTTAAATTGTGTACTAGATTATCTTTCACTTTTCGTGCAATTTAGTTCCCCATACAACACGTTTCTTCTATTTGTATTTTGTCAAACAAGTTATAAATTCAATCGGGTTTGTTGAAGGTTGAAGGGTTGAAATATGTTGCAAGGATGTCAATTTTGACCATTTAATGATGTCATATTCGAAGTAAATATTTTGCGTGGTTATCGATTGGAACCCGGTGCTCATTTTCCACTTCGTTGTTCCAAATTTAAATGTCTTCAAGCCTTAAAATCATATTTGTTTTCCACTAAATGATTTCTTCTAATACTCACAATATTTCTTCTAATTGTGTATATTTTATTTTCTTATGAATAAGGAAAGCTAATAATTCTTAATTATAAAGTATTTATTTTTTTAAAAGCTATTCAAATAAGTAAAATATTTTAAAAAATATTAGTTGCAAACACAAAAAAAAAAAAAAAAAATTAATACAAACTTTTTATTTTCCTCTCATAGCTTTGTTATAAATCTACCCTAATTATTTAACCTTTATTTCTTATATTTAATGAGATGACATTTTTGTTTTTCCTCAACATTATGATACTTTATATTTATTCTTCCATAATTTTTTTTTATCTTACCTTCATTCACAAAATATTTCATCTTCCCTCGCATAAATTCTAAAAATTAATGCGAGAATTAAATACAAAAAATTTCTTATATAAACACTAGAATCCCAATTACCATTTTTATTCAAAAAGTTGGTAGGTAAAATATACATAGAGACCTAAATGAATTATTTTACGTTTTATCTTTATTATGTTTTGAATTAATAGTTACAATCTTATTTAATTAAATTTTTGTGTTTGTGTTGAAATTGTAAGAGAATAAAATACTCAAATCATTAATATATAACTTTGCACGAAGTTGGAAAATAATGCGTATGAATCTTTACAATTTTCTTTTAGTTTGAATACTCTTTCATTTTGTCGGATTTTTTTTTATGGTGTATGTCAGTATGTGGAATGTGAATTGGTAGTATGAATCTTTAATACATGGTGTTGATTTTTTAGGATAATGCAGTATTAATGACACAAATGAGTTGTATGAGAGAATGGTAAGTTCTTCTTTGACGAAATCTATTTTTGTTATTTTTAATAATACCCTTGATTAGGAATGTTTAACTGTTGTTGTCTATTACTAATACTAATTGATTCACTTGAGTAATTTTACAAACCATAGAATGTTACTAAGATGAATTTATCTTAAATGTAATGTTTATTTAGATTTTGATACATTCTAACTTATTCTACGTAAACAAAAAAAAGCATTTTTGGTTTTATGGAATTATGAGTGTGTCTCTTTTATAATTTTTCCTTCTATTGGAGTTGTAACTATCTAAGTGTAAACACACGTATTATGTAATTCACCTTTCTAGACAGGAGATTATTTTGGGACAATGGAAAGATTTAGCATTGGTTAAAGCTTCATTTGTATGCGGTTGTTATGGCTAAAATCCCTTCTGGATTAAAATCATTAGATTCAAGGTTGTAAATATGAAACGTGAATGAATTATACTAAATGGTATGCGAGTTTAGCTCATGTGGCTTGGCGAATGAGACCAAAAAAAAGTAGAAAACACCATTTAGCTAGCTTTAAAATTAATATTATTTATTGGGTTCTACTTTGAGAGTGAAGATATATTGATTAATCAATAATTTATGGGGTGATTATCGAGCCACAAATGTAGTGAGAGTTTCAAGACGTGATATGATCTCTATTTTTAAACAAATTTAAATGTGACATAACAAATTTTATTGTGACATGGAATATCAATATATAATTACATGACATTGATTCAATTCACTCATTTATAAATAAATTTATACAATCTAATTAAACGGTACATAAAATGACAAATTTTAACGGACAAATAGGATTATACATCTGGTTGTACCATAAGCATTGTACAATCAAGTGTAAGAACTCGAGCTTATATGTATTTTTTATGAGCTAATTTAAAGTTCATGTTTTTAATATGTAAATGGATGAGTTCAATAATTTTTAATAAAGCTCATATTTTTTAACATAAAACTCGGATTCTTTATCAAAAAGCTCGGATTCTACACCATACAACCATATACAACTGGTTGTATAGTCCATGAATTGATTTTAACGTGACAAAAGAATGTTAACGTAAATAAACTTTTTACTTTCTTCTCATCTTTATACCTATTAATAATTAATAATTAATTTCCTCTGTTAATTTAACATCTAGTATAGTATCTAACCCATTTCTTAAACACAAAAACTTGTGAGAGACAGTCTCTTATTAAGTTATTGAGAGACCACTTTATCGTACCCCTTTATGTATGTTTCGTACTCTTTTTGTTATTTATTGTTCTTAAAATGTCTATTTCATTTGGTAGATAATTTCATAACAATCATACCTATTTTATCATACATTGTAACCACTTTTAAGTACCCCATTTTATAGTATATGTACCCCTTTTATTAGTATCCAATTTTATAGTATATATACCCATTTTATTTCTTTTCGTGTCATTTTTCCATTAATTTGTAATTGGTCTCTCAATAACTTTAACCACTTTTATTAGTACTACATTTTATAGTATATGTACCCATTTTATTAGTAACCATTTTTATAGTATACTCATTTGTAATTGGTCTCTCAATAAATTTAGTGAGAGACCGTCTCTCAGGAGACCTACTGTTTCTGAAATGATGATTATTTTTTGGCATTTCCCTTCTCATTTATACTACTATACACATTGCCATATTTTTGTCTACGATAATCATATTTTGTGTTACTACAATGTTTTGACTTTTATACTTTATACACCTTTGAGATTTTATTTTGCAGGTTTAAAAACTCTAATTTATTCAATCAATAAAGAGAACTTAAAATAACGCTGAAATATTTGTTGGAAGAAAAAACATTCATATTCCGTAATCTTTAAGCTGATTAAAACAATAATTTATTAACGATCCCGTGATTTTCACGAGCTCTAAAACTAGTTTTACCTCTTAATTCCGATTAAGCCCCACTTATTTCCCACCCTAAAAGAGACACACAAATTAAACCAACAAATATATAAGAAAACACTCATCCCCTCCCAATCACCCAACCACCCTCATCTACCCCTTGCACCGGCCCATTCTCCCTGCCGCTACCAGCGCCGCGTCGCCACCATCTACACCTCACTTTCCCAACCACCGCCTGTTGAAATTGATACTCAAATTGATTTGCAGAACCCTAAAAGTTGAACCAAAATTCGAAATTAATTTCACATGAGAGTGTAGTGGCCTGGAATTATCCATACAGATCACCTGGGAAACACGCATGATATATAACACCCAAAGTCTATGCGATTCGGAATCACCCAACCCAATTATTCGACCTAAATCCATACTAAATGACTCACTTATAAGTGTTTCGTAATGTTACAAATTCCAAATGAGGCCCACAAATTTAGGGTAAGGTTAGATTTTATCCCAGTTGACTACACCTGAAAATTAGATAAACTTTCATAGGAATTACATGGTCAGATAACACGAAACTAATATAAAAAATATTCCCTCCGTCTCTTTTTATTTGTCATTTTAATAACGACTAAAATTTTCTTTTATCTGGCGTTTTACAGTTTCCATGCATTATATGTTTTCTATATTTACGAAAACAATAATTACTAAGAAAAAATGATGTTTAACCTTACATACTCGGCCAAGTTACCTCTTCTAGGCCGAGTAAGCTGGGTCAGAACTGTGAACTAAGTCTAATATCGTATTTCAAAAAAGATCCATCAGACACAGGTAGGGATGGCAATGGATAATATCTGGATTGGATCCGATAGGATCCATATCCATATCTGTGTGCCTTATAGTGGATCCAGATCCGATCCATATCCACAGGGTCTAAAATTCCCAGATCCATATCCAGATCCAAAAGATATGGGCAAGATCTGGATCTATCTCCTATCCATTTGATCGTAAAAAACTCATTTTTCAAATATTAAAATATATATATAAGGCATCGTATCAATATCAATCAATGAATAGCGATACTTATCATCCTCATAATATCGATTGATTCAGGTCGCATGAGCTTTGGGGAGAGCATCTACATAGATATCGAATGGAAAAGCTAGTTCTTGACGGAGGGGCTCCAAATATTGATGCTTATGCTAAAATAAAATGTCCGTATAATATAACCACCATAGTAGAAGATGTAGGGGCTGGAGTTATAGTAGGTATTACAGTAGGATTTTTCTACAATTTCATCAAAGGCAACGGTTGCGGTTTCAAGTATAGATTGCGTAGTGCCTTTGCCAAATCTCCCTGTATAGGTAGGAGTTTGGCGTTGATATCTTTAGGCAACACTCTTTCACGGGCTGCTTATTTTAAATACAGTGGAGAGCCTCATCACGGGGATTTTATTCCGTATCAAATTCATTGTGCAGCCATAGGTGTCGCCGTTAGGTTTGCCGGTTATGACCTTCCTTCCGCCTTTCTCGGTGCCCTTGAGTCTGCTGGAATGATGACTTTTAATGTCCGCTGTGGAGTTCGCGACACACGCTATGCCTCTCTCTCTCTCTCTCTCTGTTTAACAAAAAAAAATTCACACAAATTCTCTGATAAACTTGCAATTATCAAACTGATTCTTTCATTCTCTTTCCGCAAATTGCAAAAATGGCGACAAGAGCTACCTCGATTGTTCAATCACTCCAAAATCTCTATAAGGCGATTTGAAAACATCCAGAATTGAAAGACAATTTAGGTAATTTTGCAAAGGAGCAAATTGAACTCTTCACCAAGGATTTCAATGAGGAATTCAAGAAATTCACGAAAGTGGAGTTTAAGACCTTTTGTATGGAGAAAACCGGTGAGGTGATGCTGAAAATTCCGGAAAAACTCTAGAAATGGAGTTCCAAGTTGAAGAATTGGCAAGAAGAACTTCACGAATGGTGGTTGGATGTTAACAAGGAAAGGGGTGAGTGTTAGGAAATTAGCGTCTATCTCCCACGTGCAACGGAAGCAACCAATCGACAAGTAAACCGTAAAAGTAAATAAACGTAAGCAATAATAAGATGAGACAAAATTTTGGGTCAAACCCAGGGCAAAACCTTCCAAACCGGAAGTAAAACCCACTAGCCAAATCGACTAGAATCCACTATAAAAATAGTGCCAGTACAACGTAATCATCCCGAATTAAATACCAATTCGAAACCCACAATAAAATAAGATAACAGTCTCTAGCCCTCCAGTAATTTTAGTATATGCCACCAATATTACCCCTACTCCCTAGAGTAACCTCCTAATCAATAAAATACTATTAAAAGGGTAGGATAAAAATGTCACGTAGACAATGCCACATAGGATGAAAAAAAGCCACGTAGACAATGACATGGATTATCAATTTATTATTATATTGCATTAATTTAATTCATTTATCTATAATCTATAATCTATAATATATAATATATATTAAAAGGCAACTCTTAAATGTTCACTAAACCCCAACAAAATAAATCCACGTCAGCTTGAAAAAGCCATGTCAATGCCACATAGGCCAAACAAAGCCACGTCAATTACACGTCATTCATTTTAATCTATAAAATACTATTAAAAGGCTAGGATAAAAAAGGCACATAGACAATGCCACATAGGATGAAAAAAAGTCACGTAGACAATGACATGGATTATCAATTTATTATTATATTGTATTAATTTTAGGGGTAAATTGATTACAACACCCTTATAAATTCAACTTTTCGAAAATTACTCCCTTATAAAAAAAGTTTCGAAATGATATGCTTAATTATTGGTGTGTCTGATGGATCCATAAGATCCATCAGACACATTAGCTATGACTGTCATTATTTATGGTTTTTATTCTTTGAGAGGAGTATATGTTAATCAAACCTAAATATATGATTATGACAACGGGAGTATATATATGTTTTTTCTTAACAAAAATGATATGCTTAATTATTGGTATATTGTTTACTTTTTATATCGTGTAGGTTGTTTGACAGATTCATGAAGGCCCTACTCCGTACGTAATAAGTATTCGCCTTTTTCAAAAGGAATGTAGATGAGTATTATTAATTTTCCCCTAATTGATATGTATATAAATATATAGTCGTAGTATTGATTTTACTTAAGTCATGTAATTTGTTGAAGTTATATTTTGATTTTCAGTTATTTTCGTCATTTTTGGATTTATACATGAATTATAATAAGTAGATGTCAAGACTTATAGTCTTCATTGTTCTTCTTTATGTTGATGAGTTGATAGCTTTTGTATATACATTATCTACATAAAATTATGTTCACGAGGATTAACTTATGATGGTTGGTTTATGCATAAGTTATTGCCTTATTTTTCTTCAAAAATTTCTCAAAATTTATGTTATGCCAAGATCGAGATAAATTTGTCGATTTAGTTATTGTTGGCATCAAGATCAACATCTAATACTATATACTACTCTTTGTTTTGGGGTGCGGCCTTCAAATAGTATATATGTCGAAGACTAACTAAAAGTTGTAATTTTTTGTCGAATGAAGTAAAATTTAACAATGTTATCCTAACAAAAAGTAATGCGCGAAGGCATGAGCTTTACTCTCTAATATTTGAGTTCACACAATTAATTCTTTGGTATATCAACATCCTTCGAATTGATACCGGGATAATTTTTTTAAGTTAGATTTATTAAAAAAAAACATTATTGTTTTTATTATCAAGCGCAAAATCGAAGATAAGAGGTGCAGGATCTCTTCATTTTAATATACAAACCAAAATTTTTAGTGATAATCGTAAGGATGTTTTAGAATCGTGTTTGAGGTGCAACGATGTATGCCATAGTTTTATTTTTTATTGTGTTAGAATACTTAATGCGACGAAGTTACGATGAGTTGTATAATCTATACATATATATAAAAGAGAGTTTTTTCAAGCCATCTGAGAGCGTCCACATCATCAAAAATCAATTAAGGAAAGTATCATAAATAATAATTTTTGATTTAAAAATTAAGGTGGAGAATCTTTTAATTATTATAATATATATATTTCCTAAATTATATTCAAGTGATATTTCCAATTTGTATATCAAACTTTTACATTTCATTTGGCATAAAAGTATCGTTAAAAAAATTATGAAAATAATGTAATTAGCTTCGTGGTAAAAAATGCTATCATTAGAGTATAGATTTCATATTAGAATTGTCCCACATCGAAAGATTAGTATAAGGTGGTGTTATCTTATGATTATAAATAAGAGGCAAATTTGGAACTTATGTATCAACCAAAAATTTTTCGAGTCTCATTAATATTATTGTGAAGAGCTCTTTAGATTTTCGCTATCATTATCTCTACGATATGATATACAAATAAAGGTTTTTGAGTCTCATAAATATTATTTTAAAGAACTTTTAAGATTTTCTATCATTATCTCTACGATATGATATAAAAAGTAAAGTGGAGATCGATGAGAACTACCCGGGAAAGCGTTAAGAACATGAACAAGAGAAGCAAAAATCACTTAATGTTGGTGTCACATAGGCAACCTGTAATATACAACACACATAAAGTTGTTTTCATTTCAAACAATAGCTAACTTACAAAGCACAATACAAAAGTAAAGATTTACTAATGATAGTCTCCTAATACAGTATAAAACTAAAGATTTTACTACTAATGAGTCGTTATATGTACGATGTAAATATCCGATCCCTATCTAATGATCGAGACTAAGTATGTATACAACAGTGGTAAAAAATATTATGAAAAAAAAATATATAATTAGATTCGTGGTAAGAGATGTTATCATTAGAGTATAGATTTCATATAATTTTTGCATATTAAAGAAGATATATTTCAATAGTATGTTATATGTCCCACATTGAAAAATAATATAGGTTTGACAAATATACTACATATAAATAATAAAATTGTCCCACATCGGAAGGTTTGCATAAGGTGCGTGATTCTATGATTCTAATATGAGGCTTCTTTTAAACATAGGTATCAACCCAAAATCTTTTGATTTCTTAAGTATTGTCTTGAAAAACTCTTAAGAGTTTATATCATTATATTTTCTACATATAGATTTCATATAATTTACACATATTAAAAATTGTGTACTTCGATAAATATACTACATTTAAATAATATAATTAGAATTGTGTTAAAAAAATTATATCATTAGAGTATATGTTCATATAATTTGCACATATTTTAATTATGATTAAAAAAAATAAAAAACGTATGAATATTAATAGATAGTATAGTATTTGCTTATTATTAAAACGGGTTGGATGTAGAATTAGGTTAAAATAATATATAATTATTTGCTTATCATTTGCGCAGGATCTCAAAATATATAATTATTATATAAGAGACTTTAAACATAATGTTGAATTAAATGTTAAATTTTTAAACTTGTGAAAATTTTTTAAGTGAAGAAAGAGCGATGAAGTGGTCAATATTATAACGGAAATTTTGTGTTAGTGTAATAGATAACAAAAAAGGTGTCACAAGTTATAGGAGTAACGGCGTTATGATGGAAGTTTGTCAAATGGTATTCTGGGAAAGAAAAAGGTGAACACTAGGGTACCATATGTAGAAACTTAAATTTAGGGGAAACATGTGTAATCTATCAAAGTTCAAGGTTAACATGAGAAATTTCCAATATTATAATGATATAGTTAATTAGATTTTCATTTAAAAGAGTGAGATATCAGTACCAATAAAACAATAAAGGGAGTATAATTTTTTAATTATTATTTTATAGCCCGTCATCAAACTTAACGTACATTTAACAGCTTTTATATTAGGAGTACCATGGACAAAAAAATGGAACCTCAAGGGTACCATAAGCAGATGCTTAAAAGTAGGGTAGTATGGAAAATCTGACAAAATTAAGGGGTATCACGGAAAATTTCCGTATTTCAATTAAAAAAAAACAGAAGAAAAACAACGAACAAATATTAATGAATAGCAATTGTCCGTATACGATATTCGGGATCTGGTTGGATGTCGAACTAAGTGCAAAAAAGATGGTGTAATTCTTAGTATGTTATTTGTGCCACATTGAAAAATAATATAGGTTTGATGAATATACTATGTATAAATAGTAGAATTATCCCACATCAGGAAAATAATCCAAGTTTGGTGAATATTTACTTATAAATAGTAGATTGTCCCACATCGGAAGATTAGTCTAAGGTGAGATGATTATATGATTATAAATAGGAGTTAATCCACGTATATAAAACAATTGTAGTTCTTTTTTAATAAAAAAAATAAGATATTAATAGAAAAATGTTTCCTTTGCTGTAAAATGAGATATTAAGATTTTTACCAAAAATACTATGTTTTTTTTTTTGTCATATTAAGCAAATATAATGTTATAAATCCCAAAGACATTCAATATAGAGGAAGCTAATTAAGGAATAGCCCAAATTTTGGTTAAAAATCTTAACCTAATTAGGCAAATACGTTTAGCATTTAAGGTCTGAAGAAGCGGATAATAATCACAATTGAATACCACGATTGAAAAAATTAAAAAAAGAAAAAATTTATGGCAATCAATTTTAGCGAATTATGTGGAGAATATTTCTCCTTAAAATAATTTGACAATATTTTTAGGTTATGCTCATTCATGGACATGATTTACTCAATCATAGACATGAATGACCATTATACCCTCCATATAACGTTCTTTTCATTATAAATAAGTTAATTAACCCGTTGCAACGCACGGGCATTCAAACTAGTTTAATATGAAGATGTTGTTTTACTTCTCAGAAAAATACATTAAATATAATTCATATACATTATTTTTGCGGTCAGTCTATGCAATACAAGAGAACAAAGAAGTCAACAAGTTACAAACTAATAAGGACATCCCCAACATTTTCCACTTTTCCAATCATTTTTCATTTTTTATCCCTAAATAAACTCTCACTCATCCTATTACTTTTGTTCCCACCCAATAAAATAGGATAACTCATTTCCACTAGGTCATAAGGAAGGTAAATTTGATTGGTAAAGGTCACTAATTGAACTTTTTGCTTCAAAATTCATCCTAATTTTTGCGTCAAGTGATAATTAGTGTGACCCAACAAGGTCATGACCTTCTTCATGACCTTACTTGGGCAACAAATTAGTCAATTTAAAGGAACTTGTGCAGCCTTGTCAAAAGTTTGCCGCTATCACTATTAATCACATAATCTACCATAACCTTTTTCGTTTCAGTTTGACTTATTGTACTGTTGTTCTACATCTCACTTTTTAGGGAGGAGTACGGTTGGAAATAAAAGGATGAGGAGGCGAAAAAAAAAATGTCTCACATTTCAGTATCCTTATTTCGGAGTATAATATAAAATTTTCAATGGACTATGTGAGTGCATTCTTTGGAGTATCAATTATCGGGAACTCGGCAAGTAGTGCTCCATGTTTACTTAAATAAATAAATGGTATTGTAGTTTTCCATCCATGGGAGGTTTTATTTATATCTTCATCATTACTCTATTTATCCTTTCATATGCGAAAATATTTCACTGCAAGCAAGTGACAATACATCATACACGCACGCATTATATATTAAATGTCAATGGCATATGAAAACTTACTATACCATAGAAAAACAGAAAATGTCATGCCATTGTGAAAATTTTACGCCAAACGAGTTGATGAATAAAAGAGAAAATGATACTTAAAAACAGTCACAAAACTAGTTTGTTGTATAAAAACACCCGTTATTGTGACACCCTCGATTTTCGCGGAAAAATAAACAAGTAATTCTAGAGAAAAACTGCAAGGATATGTTTGTAATAGGTTCAATTCGATGAAAACCTGTAGATTTTAAAAACTTTGAACCTGCTAAAAACTTTATCCTTTCGGAAAGTGTCTCAACATACAAGGTCTTAGATCGAAATGGGATGCGACATAAAAGTTGCGTGGTGTATAAAACACAAAAGGGTGAAAGTGTAAAATTTAGTTAATACAATAAAAGAGTAAACAGGGAGACATATGTCCCTATAAATAGTCCAACAAAGTAAGAAAGTCCAAGGTGATCTAAAACAAGATAAAGGTCGATCTAAGAAGGGTCCCAAGGTAAATCTGCTCGCTAGCTCGTCATGCACC